>CM039124.1:30168113-30197420 GCA_022036555.1 Microstegium vimineum | reverse complement strand
AATCCAGCTGGAGGAATATCTTCTTCCACTCTTGCTCATCTCGTTCAACACCACCAATTTTCATGATATCGAGATCACATATTATTTGCGTCTCGAGGAGCTTGGTGTCTGATGACATAGATCCAACCACAATATCAATGATTATTACCTTCCCTCCTGCATCTGTAGAAAGGATAGCTTGCTTGCAATTCTTTAATATCTTGATACACTTGTCGTCGCTCCAGTCATGCAAAATCCACTGAAGAAACACAACAATATATAAGCCAATTGTTGAGTATTAAGTCTTGACAGGTTCACACGAACAAACAGTTTCCTTCCGATTTGTTGTTCTTTCAGTTCAAACAGTAGGCCCTTTGACATATTTAATTAGAAACTATAAGTGTGTGCCTACTAGTTCTAATCCGATTTAAAAAGCTTCATTATTTCATCTATATATCCTATGAATCATTTGATCTAAAATCCAACCGCGTCCTTATCGCTGACTTCCACTCTCGAATCTTAATGATTTATGTCACAAGTCTTGCAATACTTAAACTTGTATATTGTTACCAGGGTCGGCCAAAAACTCAAAACCAATTCAATAGGCAGTTCGAATGAGTATTTGAACTCACAAATAAAATTTTAGCAGCATGTATAGGCGTACAAGATAGTATAAAAGAAACATGACGTTGTACCTTGAGGAAGACAGCATTTGCTGGTGGAATGCTCTCAAACATGTCACCCACAACAAACTGCACATTGCCATCAGAAATGGAAGGAGCCTTGGCGATAACGTGAGGAAGGTCCAGCACGGTACACTTCAAACACGGAAACGCCGCCGCGATGGCCACGGAGGCTCCCCCAACGCCGCCGGCAACGTCAACCAGCGAGTCTATCCCGTGGAAGATCTCGCCGAACTCCTTCAAGACAACCTGCATCAGGAAGTGGCTGTCTGCCGCCATGGCGTTATTGACCGACGCGTTTACTGCTTCGTCACGTCCGGACACCTCCCACACGGTTGCGCCAAACATCAGGGTGAACGGGCACGGGCCAGGCACCTGTTCATCCTCATCATGCCGGAACCACGCGGTGAGCCCCATGCTGAGATGTGAGTCACGAAAGGAGCGAAGCACGTGGTTCAGCATCGGAGACAAGCAGCTCGCTGTCGCCGAGCTCTCGCCTCCGCCGTCGCGGCTGCTGCTGACGAGGAGCCGGGATACTGTTGTCAGCTTATAGGCAGGTTCGCGCCCGTCCGACTCCGAAGACGTCGTTTCTGCAGGCGATGGCTGGATGGTGAAGGTTCCTGAGACGGTGAGAACGCGCATTAGGCGACGGAGGCCGGCAAGCTTACATGGGCTGACACCAATCTCTCTGAGTATCTGTGAGAGCGTGGCGGTGCCACCGAAGCGGTGTATGGCATCGGCGATGCGGAGGTCCAAGGCAACAGCGAGTGCCACCGACTTCATGAAGCTGTAGGTCTGGTTCCAAAGCTCGACCTGGGCTTGGAGCAACTCGCTAGTGTCCTCGCTGCCGAGTACTACCATTGTGTTCGTGCTGTGGCCTGCAGTGGTTACGATGGACTTCTAAAGCTAGCAGAGACCAAAAGCCAAGTGCTAGCTTGCATCAACAAGATGTATGTATATATCCTTGCCCTCTCATGATGGAAACAAAGTTAAAAGGAAATTAAATCGGCCAGGCCCTGCGCATGCAGACAGCTCGCTCACTGACCTGTCACAGTTAACAGTGCATGCAACTAGCTCGTTTAATTATAAATTGCGCATGTCACTTCACAAAGACCGGATGCACTAAACTAAGGTTATATGCTTACCCAGTGGCACAAGTAAAATAAGTCATCCGATCATCCAAGTAATCACCAGGACACGGACATACTACCAGCCCCTTACTCTGATCCGACATATCACCCTGAGGCGCCAAATGATGCTGCATGCGACACGGACATACTACCAGCCCCTGACTCTGATCCGACATATCACCCTGAGGCGCCAAATGATGCTGCATGCGCGCCAGGATACCCTCTCCTGCATGGTCCATAGAAAATTGCAAAAAATGGCCAAAGATGCCAAAAAAAAAATAGAGCCTTATGAATCGAACTCACGCCAGATGGCTTAAGCTATCCTCTACACAATGTTGTGCCTAAGGACACTCACAATACAAAAACTAACTATATTCTAGGATATTGTACCAACAAACTAGATTTTACAATGCAACTTTTCTCTTCTGCTGTCTATCGAATAGTTCACACCTCACTATGCCAAAACAGCACAAAGGAGACATCTCATTGAGTGACTTAAAATTGAAACACGTCACTAATAACACATTAGTGACGCGGGTTCACGACATGCGTCACTGCTTAGTTGTTGCCATGCCACAGAAAATAAGACGCGTCACTAATGACAAGGTATCAGAAAACGTGTCACTGATAATAACAGTGATTCGCTTCCTCCAGAAGCGTCACTCTAGGTGTACATATCAGTGACTCTTCATAACAACACCCGTCACTGGTAACAAAAGTGACGTGTTTTCCCTAGACGCGTCACTGATAGGTATACTTACTTGTGACTCTTCTTATTGAGCCGGGTCACTGATTTGCTGGCTGGGAATAATTGAGGACTCACGATCCTATCTGTTCATGAACTCTCAGTCGCCGCCACACACCACTCCACTCCAATCCTCCAGCATCGGTCGGCCGCCGCCACTACTCCACGCCAATCCTCCGGCCCTGGTCGGCCGCCTCCACAACTCCACGTTGCACCTGCAGCCCCGGGCAGCATCTCCCCGCGTACGGACACCTCTACCTCAACAGTCGCCAATGCCCAACTCGACACCTTCCAGATCGCCGCCGCCCACGTCTCGGCACCTTCAGCTCCGGCTATCGACGCCGCCCACCTCGGGGCCTATAGATCCGGCGGTGTCGCCGCCCACCTCGGTGCCGCCCCATCACACCATCCCCGACCTCGACAGTAGCGTGTCATCTACGGCGTCCAGCGTGCGTCGTCGTTGCTTGTTCCTTGTTCTAGCCACATGTAAGTTACTACTCTAGTCTCTCTCTCTCTCTCTTTGTCCCCTAATGACGATGTTGTTGTTGTCTTGTTGTGCAACGTTGAAGCGCTCATTGAGTTCTTGCTTTAGGATGTCATATGACTGTTGGGTCAATCCCCCGCCTGTTCTTGCTCGTTTGCATCCACGACTCCTATGCACAAACTGGCCATTGAGCGGCAATGAAGCTTAATTCCCCTTGTATGCACCTGCTAGTTGGACTCCTAGTTGGACACTTTGAACTAGGTGTGCAAGGTGCATAAGAGACCAAGGCAGCTGTTGTCTATAAGGTACTCTATCTTGATTTAGCATTTTCCCAATTGCATCCTCTTGGTGTATTGGTTGTTGAATGAAACCTACTAAGATTGGAACTTCTAATTTTAAAGCACAACATGTTCCCTAGGAACAAACCTTGGATGCCTTTAATATTTGGATATAGTCGAAAATTGTATTTCTAGTTGTTTACCTAGACATATGTTAATTTAGCAATTTAATAGTTCTCATTTACCTAGTCATTGTTTTGTAGCAATGGTCAGGAAATTTTAGGGTCTAAATTCACATAGACAAGCTAAGCTCTACTTTAGTGCATTTGTTTTCCATAGAGCATCGGCTAGTCATCATTTTCTTTGGAATGTCACTTTGATGCATTACTAAATTTGCCTATTCAAGTAATTATAGGTTTTTCATCGAAGTATTAGTTCATTTCATTTATTTTCATAATTTTGTAGATATGGAGGATCGGAGCTGGATGTCTCTTCACAATCGTACATGTGCTGAGTATTTAGATGGCCTAAAGTCATTCATAAGCACCGTAGAGGAGGATATGTTGAATCAGCACAAGACAACTATGTGTTGTCCATGTATTGATTGTGAGAATGAAAAGCAATACTCAAGTTCATTATCAGTCCATGCCCACCTGATCATCCGAGGATTCATGTGTGACTATAGATGTTGGAACAAACATGGAGAAGGAGTTAATGACCGAGACTTGCATGCTGGTTATATGGACGAAGGACTCTCAAGTAACCTACATCAGGATGATGGAACTCATGCTGCTAGTCAAGACAATGAGGAAGTACCCTTTTGCAGTCCAAATCTTAGTGATGATAAGCTTGCAGATATTAGTGCCAATTATGTCCAAATAGAAGAGAATCTCAAGGAGATGGTGCGTGATGCCATGGCATTTGATGGGTATACTAAGGCAGAGTTGGAGAAGTTAAAAAGGATGGTGGCAGATATGAAAACGCCGCTCTACCAGAGTTGCAAGGAGAACTATACAAAGTTGTTTGCTACTCTCAAGCTTCTCCGGTTGAAGGCGACACATCATTGGATTGATCGGAGCTTCGATGAATTGCTACATATATTGGAGGACATGCTGCCTGAGAGAAATGAGTTACCCAAGACCACATATGAGGCCAAGAAGATTGTTTGCCCTATGGGATTGGAGGTTGAGAAAATCCATGCTTGTAAGAATGATTGTATCATGTTCCGTGGCGATAATGCTGATCTAACTGAATGCCCCGAGTGCGGAACTTCTCGATACAAACGAAGAAATGACGGGGGTGATGACGAAAAGAGACATGGAGCTCCTCGAAAGGTGGCATGGTACTTTCCCATAATTCCTCGCCTGAAGCGTTTGTTTGCCACTGCTAAGGATGCACAATTGTTGAGTTGGCACAGGGAGGGGCGTAAAATTGATGATTACCTACGACATCTAGCAGATGCTATTCAATGGCGTGTCATCGATTCCATGTATAGAATTTTCTCTGATGAGCCAAGGAATAACCGCTTTGCGAAGCACGTGGTTCAGCATCGGAGACAAGCAGCTCGCCGTCGCCGAGCTCTCGCCTCCGCCGGTTGCTGCTGACGAGGAGCCGGGATACTGTTGTCAGCTTATAGGCAGGCTCGCGCCTGTCCGACTCCGAAGACGTCGTTTCTGCTGGTGAATGGTGAAGGTTCCTGAGACGGTGAGAACGCGCATTAGCAGGCGACGGAGGCCTGCAAGCTTACATGAGCTGACACCAATCTCTCCGAGTATCTGGGAGAGGGTGGCGGGCTGGCGGCGCCACCGCGGCTGTGGATGGCATCGGCGATGCGGAGGTCCAAGGCAACGGCCAGCGCCACTGACTTCATAAAGCTGTAGGTCTGGTTCCACAGCTCGACCTGGGCTTGGAGCAACTCCCTAGTGTCGCCTCGCTGCCGAGTACTACCATTGTGTTTGTACTGTGGCCTGTGGTGGGTATACGCGATGGACCGCTAGAGCTAGCAGAGACCAAAAGCCAAGTGCTAGCTTGCATCAACAAGAATACAAGATGTATGTATAGCAGTTTATATCCTTGCCCTCTCATGATGTAGAAAAAAAGGAAATCGGCCAGGCCCTGCAGACAGCTCACTCACCTGTTTGAGCTGTGTTAGGCTGTCACAGTTAACAGTGCATGCAATGCATGTAGCCAGTGGCGCACAAGTGGATGCCAGAAAAGGTTATATGCCACTTGCAAAACAAGTCATCCAAATCACCAGGACACGGACATACAGGGCCATCGAAAAGCTCGCAGCTCGGTATCTCACTCGACTCGGCTCGTTAGTGGCTCGGCTCAGCTCATTTATATTTTTCAGATTGGCTTGAGTTGACTGTGAACCTAATGAGCTAAAGCTATTGACCTTAAACTTTATTAGTTTTATAAGGTTTCATGTTTTACACTTTACAATTAGTTAATTATTAGACTTTGATTTGATAAATTTGAGATTATATGAATTTATTTTGTTTTTAAATGGATGTATGGATAATAAAAAACAGATTATGAATGCCTTATGTATAATATAAAGTATGGATAGTATATGTATAGTGTAGTATTATAATATATTGATACATATTATTTTTTGTTTGATTTAAAACTTACAAATAAACAACTTTTATATTATCATTATTAGCAAAATTTAAATATATATAGGGAATTGTACTTATCTACTCCTATCTAAGTAGACCGAGCATCTTAACGTAACGTGTCCCTGGATTCATTAGCGGGTTAAAAAAGCGGATCCATGGATTCATTACGGGTTAAAAAAAGCGGATCCATTAGTATTTTGAATATAAATATATACCTATCTGATCTACTCCGGTTCGTCTCTCTCTTCCTGACCCGGCGGCGGCGGCGCTCTTTCCTCACCAAACTGCAATGGCGACACCCCTTCCCGTGGTGGATCGGCCGGGACAGCCACGACTCCCCTCAGTGCCCGCGACAGCAGCATCCCCCACACCTTTCCTCCCTGCATCCAGATGCGGCGGCGGCAGACGACGTTGCTTTCCACCCGGCGGCGGCGCAGGGTGACGATGGCACCCCTTCAATCTGGCGTTGGCGACCGTCCCCTCCAGAACCCGCCTCGATCGCCCGTCCGCAACACCTGTCGGGGTGGCCCGGTGGCACATCTGGTGACCGGCTCCCGTCCACTGCGGCATCTTCGTCCTCCCCTCTGGCGGCGTGGCTTGCCCCGTGTGGGCACGACGACATCCGAGTATGGCGGCGACCGGCGACCCAGCTACCTACCCATGGTAGGGGCGTCAACTACCCAGTAAATGTCGGATCTCGTCGCGATGCGACGGCGGCGGCGTCCAGCAATGCTCCTGCCATCGGCGGCATCCACAGCATATATACCAGGGTTTTTTTTCCGACCGGGATCGGTAACCGGCCGGTCGGGCGGTTACCGTTTGTATTTTGAATTCAAACCCCGCAGTGCAATCGGTTTTGGACCGGTAACCGGTCGGTTAGGGCCGGTTACCGACCGGTTTGAACGGTAACCGGTCCAAACCGCCGGATGACTTTTTTTTTCCTTGAAAAAATCAATTTTTTTTGCATGACCTTTGTACATAATAATGTAAATAGAACACACAATTCATGTAAAATAGTGTGATACAAATGGCTAACCCCACAATAATATCATAGTGATGCACTAGCCACAAATTCACGACGGAAATAACGTAGTTCACCGTTGCAACAACAACAAATCGTCCATGGAAATACCTCGTGTCGTAGACACGCGAACATCATGGTCACTACTCACTGGCGTTGCATATAAGGGAAGATCTCGTTTCGGCACCCCTCCTCATACTCCGCGGTGGACATTAGAGCGATACCGTGCGACTGTAGCCCGGCCTTGTACTCTATCCATGATTGGCCCGTTCAATGAGCTGTGGTCTCCCATTCCTGCACTAACATGTTGTAGAAATCCGGGTCTTGCCATTTCGTAGACCCATCTAGTGGCCGGCTGCGTGCTGATGTTAGGAACGGGTAGGTATAACCACCACCGTACGATGTATCACTGTACGAGGAAGATGAGTACTGTGGCGTGTCGTAGCAGTCCGTCGGGCCGTACGCTCTCCTCTACGATTCCGGCTGCCCATGGTCGCGGTCCTGAGTAGCATGTGTGAAGTCCGTCTCGCCTGCAGCCGACCATAATTAGTACTAGTGAATAGGCATAGACATTAAAAAAAAGTCTGTAACAATCCATACCTGTGAAACGAAGTCCACCAGCATCACCAGCACCACTACCACCAGCACCATCTGCACCACTACCACCAGCACCATCTGCAGAACCCCCAGCCCCACCACCACCACCACCAACAGTAGCTCCAGGGTCATCGTCACCACTATGACCGTCTCCACTGTCAGTTGCTGAGCTGCTGTGATCGGACTCCTGGTACCGTGGACTTTGCTCACCCTCCTCGCCATCATCTGTCAAATCATCGCTGGTGACAGGTTGTTGCACTCGCTTCCCCTTTTTTTTCTGGCTAGGTCCCGTCTGGTATTTTCTTTTCCCAAGATGCGTGTCACCCACATGTCTATGGGCCCAATCACTGATGGGCCCAAGATCGTCGGGGTCCACTTGGTCTCTGTCATCACAAAGAATGAATCATATTATTAAAAGTCTGGTTCGTTAGTGGCTAACAAAGTACATCAACGTACCTCACGATATGGGACGAAAGAGGGATGTCCGTTTCTTCATCCTCTTCGTCGAGAACTGGAGCCTGGTTGGATCTGCCATACTCCATCCAGTCTCGAACCGGATTATCCCTTTCGTAAAAGGATATCTGCGTGAACTGGTCAATGAAGTCTTCTTCCTCACGCCTAGGTGGTCCGGATGCATCCGCGAGTCGCAGCTGAAGGTTGTAGTTCACATACACTAGCTTGTTCAGTTTTTTGTGGGACAAGCGATTCCGAACCTTCGTGTGCACCAAAGCAAATGTACTCCAGTTGCGCTCGCATCCACTGGAGGATACACACTGTGCAACAAGCCTCAACGCAAGTTTTTGCAGATTTGGAGTGCTCCTGCCGAACAACATCCACCATTGAGCTGCAAGTGAAACCCATTATGTTAGGTACGCGCTGAAAAAGACAAAAAAATGAGTTCAAAAGTACTCTTACATGGGGTTGTCTTGGGGTCCGAGGCCATTTTAATGGCCAGCTCGCTGCCAAACTCCCCAAGGTGTATGCGGAATGATTCTGCCTCCTGTAATGCCAAGACAGCGGAGTGCACATCCGTCATTTTCCCAAATGCTTCCTTGAGGCCAGCAAACATGGCCGGAGTTGGATTGTAACGGTATACAAGCCTTGGGTTGAGTACAACAGCTGCAACATACGATGCACGACAAATTAGCAAATGGTAAATACTCAATATGTAGAGATTGCTATTTTAACAATGGTTGTGATCGCACCTGGACCCACATGCGTGCCTTGGTACACGTCCGCAATCCTGGCATCCATGATATCCTTGTACTCATGCCATGTTGAGACATTTGTTGCAAAGAACTTCTCCATCTCATTTTTGCACTGTTGGAAGTTGTAGACAACCTCACACAGGTTAGGTCGCCTATCCTGATCAGCGAACCGAAGGAACCTGTAAATTGGTGCCACTGAATCGATGATGTATTTGAGTGTGTCCCACCACTGTATGCTCGACAACCTTGCGTGAGCAAAATGACCTTCCTCAGATTTTCCCCACCTGCTATGCAAGAACTCGGAAGATCCCATCCACTGCATAAAACGATCACGCTTCCGATGGAAGCTCTCCATGAACATGTAGTTGGTCCCAAACCTAGTGGCATTCCATTTGACCAACTCACCACCAATGGCTTCCCTCATCATTGCATTCAACTGGCCATGATTGTGCAGCCAAGCTGAAATGCGCTTGCATGTTAAGATCATACCTGCATGCTCCGCCCTTTTACCAATGTCCTTCAGTATCAGGTTGATGGTGTGTGCAAGGCAAGGTGTCCAAACAATATGCTTGTACTCCTCGTTCAATCTCTGGCATGCTCTCTTGAAGTTGGCGCCGTTGTCCGTGACGATATGCACGACATGCTCAGCACCTATCTCGTCAACCACCTTGCGAATCAGCTGCACAAGTAGGCACAACATTTAGTGGAACCGAGAAAACATAGTGCATGTGAACTGGCATAATATTTTGGACGTACCCCCAGCAAATAAGATGAATCTTGGCTCCTGCCCGTCGCATCAACTGACTTGTGGAACCACATGACGCCATTGCAATAGATCAAAAATTGATGACGTTCATTCTTGTCGGGCCCGTCCACGAATTACACATCAACGTGACCCCAAACAAGGGCCACTCCTCCTGAAACTTTACGTACCGCATCTGCAGGTCCTTCTCGTTATGATCGAGGTACTTCCCATCTATATCCTTTCCACTGGGCGACGCGATGCCTTCACCTGCAATCGTAAGCGAATCATGAGAATAGAGAAATATACGTAATGAATTGAAGTCTCCAAGTATATGTACTTACCCCACTTCTGCATCTCCCTGACTGCACTAACAAAGTACGGATTGTCCGCCTGTCTCCCGGGGATTCCTGCAGTATGGAAAAACTTTCCCCAAGCTTTCCCAATTGCGTCCTTCGCGTTCCTTCCCCTCTGCGTCCATGGCCCTGTATCAATCCGTGTCTGCTGGAGTCCACCCCTCGTACCCGCGGCCAAGTTGTAGTCCTCCACCACCGCAGGGGTCTGCCTCTGTGAACTAGACCTCCGAAACATCCTCTGCAAAGGATTGCCCCCCTGCGAAGCAGTACCACTACCACTGCCACCTCCACGCTCGTAAGCGCCTCCTCTCCGCTGCACCCCTCCTGGTACTCATATTCTACTCTGGACTGATTCATGGCTGCCTGTAACTGAGCCTCGTACTCGTCATCGTCAAGGGGGTGGTTGCCCTCCGCTGCAGCAGCCTCTCGTGCAACCCTCTGCCGAGAGCGGTCACTAGTTGCCTGCCTAGTTCTGTCGAGATCCTGCTGAAAGTACTCCCGGACGTCTCTGGGCACCTTGCTGCAGTGGACCACCTGCGTCCCGCGCGCAGCCAAATGCTGCTTGAATCGGGAAGCACCACCCCCGGCTTTTTGTTTAAGACAGTAGTTGCATTTCCAACCGGGAGCAAGATTCTCACCATGCTCTCATACCACGTCTCTGCGGTCTCTCGGCATCTCCTGCACAAATGGACAACACAAACAAATCCAACACATGCATCAAATCATACCGCAAATATATAGCAATACAACAAATATATTTTATAAAGAATCTAATGGTACTTATTTACTATACTAAATACTAAAATCTTAGTATATAAACTCAGCTAAATTTAAGACTATTTGATTCAGCACTATTTAAGAATAATATCATCTTTAGGACGGAGCGAGTACTATATTTATTATAAAAAATAGTTTTCAAGGATGCACCTTTTGTTTACCTTAACATATTTCATGGGAATTACATCATGTGTCAATATTGACTCGTACTAAATCCTAAATCCTATATCAATAAAATCCTAAATCCTAAATCCTACATACATCCTAAAGCAAATCCAACAACAAATCCTAAATCCTAAACCAAATAAACCTAACTCCTAGATACATCCTAAGTCAAATCCTACCTAAATCCTACAATAAATATTTTCTACATCATATACTCCATCAATACTACATCTTAAAATACTACAATCTAAACAACTAAACAACTAGCAAAGCAAAGAAAGAAAAAAACAAAAAAAAGACTTACCGAGCCAACCGAGCGGTTACCGAACGCAACGGTCGGTAACCGACCCTGTCCGAACGGTAACCGCCGGGGGGGGAGGACTCGGAGGCGCGCGGTCGGTAACCGACCAAAATCCCTCGGTTAGCGACTCCGACCGAGCGGTTACCGAGGCTCGGCGGCGGTCCAGGCGGCGCGCGGGCGGGTGGGAGCGGGTGCGGGGCGGATAGGGTTCGGGGGGCGGCCGGGATCCCCCCCCCCCCCGACAGCTCTTTAAATAGGAGGCGGCAGGAGCGATTGGGCCGCGTGGGCCCTTAACGGGCCTCACGGTTTTTTTCTTTTTTCTTTTTTTTTAAACTTAAACACGTCCAAAAAAATAGCAAACTAACTCCAATTTGAAAATTTTTTACACCATTGGACTCTATAAATCGTGAACTATTTTTAGAAATTTTTTCAGAATTTTTTTTAAAAAAATTCAAATTTGAAATTTGAATTCAAACCGATACCGAAACCGAACCGGTCCCGACCGGTTTGTCGGTTACCGAACGGTTACCGCGATTTTGAAAACCCTGATATATACTCCGCCTCTCTTGCGTTTTAATCATGTATCTCTAGATATACTCTTAGAAAACGTATGTAGTATGTCCACATCCTCCTCAAATTATCTTTGGATTTTAATTACCGATGATTTGATTTGATTTGATTTGGATATGAGAGTATTACTTTTTTTTTGTTAAGAAATATATGTATACATACTTTCTTCTCACAAAAAGTATGCACGTATATTTTATTCTCAAAACACTATGAATATATGCTCTCTCTCTCGTTGTTTTGTATATATAACTTCATATATACGTGAATGTATGCACGTATACTCCGATCGTGTGGTTAGTATGCACTTATACTTGACGTATGTATGCGTACTCCGTTCCAAATATTATGTATAAATAATAGTATAAATACTCTATTCTAAAAAGTATGCACATATACTTCCATTTCAAAAAAGGATGTATAAATACTCTATTTATAAAAGTATGTAAAGATAGTTTATTCCAAAAAAGTATATATGAATACTATGATTTAATGTACATCCCTACACATATATATACTACTCCAGGCCAAATCTTTAGATTGACACGTTAGAAGCTAGCTAACAGATCGAACTAATAAGAATAATACTCGTGAACGGTATGCATGTATGAACTCATACTCTTTTTATTATCTTATTAAATATATAAGTATACATCCATGCATATTAGATCATTTGCAAGGAAGAGATAATCACGTCGTATTTGTTTTCAAAAGAAGCATCCAACAGATCGAATCCATGCACTGTACGCGTGGCAAATCACGTGTTTAGCGGAACTGCTGCCTCATTGTTAGCGGGTCTGGCGTAGCAGGTTCTCAATCCGTTAGTGCTAACTGGCGCCTGCCGAGTCCTTCTAGTTGCCGGGCGGAGTACCTACACGCGGAGTATAAAAAATGCTTTGTACTCTCGCGTGTATCTACTAAAAAATGCACTCATTGATTGGGGGCTCTCACCCATAGTTTAAATCTTGGGTGCGACACTTAATTTTAGATTTATTTCCGGATTTTCCGACGCTGCGCATTAAGTGGTAGGCGAAGGTGCTCATAAGGATAGGGTTTGCGTACGTGTGTTCGTAGGGACGAGTGTGCGTACGCATTAAGTGTCTGTGTTGTACTGTGTACTCTAAAAAAATGCACCATATATATATATATATATATGTTTTGGCTAGCTCGTGGGCCTAACCAGCCAGCTCGACCTCGTAAACGAGCCGAACCGAGCTGGCTTCCTGGCTGGTTAGGCAGCCTTACATACAACCAACCGATACAACATTGTAAACCTATTGACTAAATAGTGCACTTCTCATATGCTCTGACGAATAAAGGAAGCTCTGATTTGCAAAAAAGAAAAAAAGACTGTGATGCAGCATATCATCAAAACACTACTAGAGAACAGGGCTTTGATTGATGTTTAAAATGAGCTTTAGTCTTGGAAACTTTTGTGTTCGGGACTAATAGATCTTTAGTTCCGGTTGGTAACACCAAGCGGGATTAAAGAGTCTCCTTTAGTCCCGATTGGTTCCGGGACTAAAAGTCCAAAATAATTAGTCCCCGTTGGTAATACCAACTAGGACAAAAGATAGACCCTTCAGTCCCGGTTGGTATTACGAACCGGAACTAAAGGTCCCTCGAATGGGTTCAAAAAGGAAGAGTTCTATCTATTCATAGATGTGCTGAGTAGGTGGAGTGATTAGGTCCTGGGTTCGAATCTCATGGGGTGCAGTATTGGTGGGAGGCCGCGACTAAACGTCATTTATGTAGTAGTGATTAGTACAATTATTTAGCCTAACTGGCACGCTCCTAAACTCACCGAATGCATTAGTTCCTTAATCATCTCTTATCAAAACAAACTTTGGCATACTTGAATGAGAGGTATGGAAACAAATACAAGGTTGGAAGGAAATAAAAATTGCTCTCAAAGGCTTGCAGAGAAGTTTTAATAATAAGGTAGTAGCACTAGTCATTCCAAGCTTTGCAATTCAATATTTTGATTTGACAAAAAAATAATGTGGTGTACTAATCGGTAACATGGGTTGTAAATTCCTAGGGATGAAAACGGTCGGAAACGGTCGATAGAAGGCCAAACCACTTTCATTTTAATTTTTTTTCCGAAAACGAAATCAATACGATATTATTGGAAATGAATACGACAACGATATTTTGGTAATTTTGAAAACGATATAGTCGATCGGAAAACACATCGATAATAGTCGAAATCGACGAGAACGATATCCTAAAAACCATAAACACGTCAAACGGCCTGAGAAGAGCCAATAGGCCATATAACTTGGCATATCTCACATGACAATAACAAATAAAACCACAATTAACAAGACCATAAGCTAAATCATATATTTCACACTAATCTTAATCTCAAACAGTGATAAACATAAACCACATAAGAACAGGCAGATAAACATTGAAGATACTTGACTTGACAAATCATAATGATAAAAACATGAATTGTTAGAGTCTCTTCTCCAATACATCCAAAGTATGCATTGTATAGTCTATAATTAAATTAGGATTCAAGGCCTTTAATTTGAATTGGTAATTACCATTGGTAAATTACCGGTTAAATACGAGAATCTTCGAAATCGGTCGGAAGAGAGCAAAATCGTTTCCATTTTCGTTTCTGTTTATTTTTACCATTATCATTTTCGTTTTTTTTCGATTACCGCTACCATTTCCGTTTAGGGCTGAAAATCAGAAAAAACTCGGAAACGATTTTTGAAAATCGAAGATTATCATTTTTTCTTTCATCCCTATAAATTCCTTTGGATTCAGCGGGAAAAAGAAAAAATGGATAGTTATCAAGGATTTATTATGTTGTAGAAAATTGAAAGGTGGTTTTGGATATAAAGTGACTTACTCCCTCCGTTCTGTTTCATAAATAGTTTAATGTAAATATTCAGATAGATTAAGGATGTTTCCAACAAACGCATGTACCCCCTACTACAGGAAAACCCAAATTTGTCGAGTGTCAAATATCGGACACTCGACAAATAAATTATTTTCCCAGTGTCGCACTCGTCAAAAAATTATGTGCCGAGTGCCTGATATTCGGCAAAAAAAAAACACTCGACAACTAAATTGATGTGCCGAGTGCCCGACGCTCGACAAAAAATTACACTCGGCAAATTTGCCACGAGGCTAACGCCATCCAACCCCGTTTAATTTGCCGAGTGTCTGCCGTTTAACACTCGACAAATTAATTTAATTTGCAGAGTGCTTAGGGTTGTCACTCGACAGCTTAATTAATTTACTTTTCTGGAGGATATGATTTTGGCAGTTATTGTTTGCATATATCTATGATTAGCTTCCACATTAGGAGACGGTGAGTTTATGTAGAATGTTATGTTATTTATTTTGAGACCTATTTTAGATCTTAGAAACTTATTTTGAGTCGGAGCTACAATATCTTTTTGAAAGGGGCAAATTAGTTAATGAACGTAGTTAGGGCATGTACAACCCACATACCAGGAGTTGTCGCAAGTGCTTCGAATATATCATAAAGAAAGGTAAAAAGACACAACATACCACCCATCTATTCATTGTTTGCAAGCTGTTTAGTACTTTCGATGTATCTAAGATCGATAATAAATAAATTTGTGTGTATACTAGTGTGTTGCACGTAGTTACTCTATAGCTTCTGTGAGAATTGAAAAAACACAGTGATTGTCATGAATATCCCCCGTAGCTCCTCTCTTTCTCTCTTGCATGTGGACCCATGGTCCATGATCTCAGTTCATCTAGTGTTCCGGGCAGAGTCTTTGCTTCTTAATTTCTGTCTTATCTTTTTGCTGCTTCTCTCTTATCCTCTCGTTTGTGTGGTAGCTAGCTAAGCTCCCATGCCTTGCAACTCTTCCTTTTTTCTTTTTAATGACAAAAAAACACTGCGACAGCGTCGAAGCAGGACGACTCGCGCACGTTGGCCGGGCTCAGAGAAGGTCAGCCCAGCAGCAGCTCGGGCGCAGTGGCCGGCCAGTGACGACTTTCGCACCGGTGGCACAAGCTTATTTTTCCAGCACCAAACCGGATCCACGTCTCGATGGGGGAAGGAAGGAAAGCTCCTGCGCGAGCTGGGCCAAGGAGCTGGGCAGCTGGCTAGGCCGCGCGGCTGGAAGGGGAACGAGCGGAACGGATCGGCGCCGACCAGTTGGACCCCAGCCTTCCGCCGACCCCCCGCGCGCCTGGACAATGCATGAAGCGTGCTGGGCCATATTTGGTTGGGCGGCCCACGTGTTCGCACTGTTTGCAGAATTGACTAAGCGCGTATCGAAGATGCCAGTAGACCAGTAGTACATGCCTTCGTTTCTTTGTCTTCTGGCCGTATGTATTCAACGAAGATGTCTAGTAGATCTATTTATTATTTTTTTCTCTCCTTAATTCTTTTCTATGGTTTCATTATTTATTTTCTTTTGTACTTTCATGTTTATTTCTTCCTTTTTAGGGCTTGTTTGGGACTGGTCCGCTCCATATTTTTTAGCCAAACGGTTTTAGCTCCACGCACCTAGCTGCAGAAAAAAAGGTAGAGTTGTGAGAGCACCTAAAGAGGTACTCCACAAACTCCAGTTTTTTTGGAGCTGCTCCACCGTGGAGTTTGCAGAGCAGAGTTTGTGGAGAAGTCCCAAACATGCCCTTAGGGCCTGTTTGGGACTGCTCCGCTCCACGTTTTTTAGCTCTGCTCTACGTTTTTTAGCCAAACGATTTCAGCTCTACACACACAGCTCCAGAAAAAAGGTGGAGTTATGAGAGCATCTAAAGAGGTGCTCCACAAAAACATGGAGTTCGTGGAGCTGGTCTACAGTGGAGTTTGTGGAGCAGTCCCAAACATGCCACTATAAAATATTTTCATTACTTTATTTTTATTTTTGTTTCTATGTTTTAATTTTTTTATTTCATTAGATGTTCTTATAGTATATGTGAGATGTATTGTTGATTATTTTGGTTTTTTTGTCTCATGATTTATTTTTTACTTGCTTCCTTTTTCATTTATTTTTTGGTTTTTTGTCTTTTATTCTTCTTTTTATTTTCTTTACTTTTAAATTTTTATTTTGTTGATTTTCTTTTACTGTACTTCCTTAATTTGTTTAACTTCTATTATATTTCTTTCCACTTATCTCTTTTGTTTCTTACTTTGTTTCCTTTATTAATTTACTCTTATGAACTGATTTTGTTTTTAATTTTGAAGTTCTTTCTATTGCCTATGTACATGAGAATCTTTGGCTATGGCTATAGCTTCCTCTATCTTCGGCTATAGCTATTTGAGAATAATTTAGCTATTTTTTCATGTGCAACTTAGCTTTTAGGTTGTCGCTATAGCCATCTATTGCCTATGTTGGGACATTGAAAGCAAAATGTGTTAGCAAACTGTTTAAAACACTGCATGAGATACAATATATGTACTTTTTATCTTTTACTTTCTCTATATCCTAATTAGATAACGTTTTAAACAGCGACACGGTCTCCCAAACATAACTTTGACCTCTTGTTTTTATAAAAATATTTATGGAATAATGATATATGTATACTTTTATGAAAGTATTTTTCAAGACAAATCTATTTATATAATTTTCACATTTGGAATCTCAACAACTTAAAAGTTATTGATGATTTATATTCCCAATGTTTGACTCAAAGCTTGTCCAAAACGTCATCTAATTATACTACGGAGGGAGTATTTTGTTTTATCTATTGCTTTCTTCACTTTAGATTTCTATAAATATTGTATCCGTGACGGTTTACATTACACGCATGACATATTCTAGATATATTTGAGTGTTTACTTCATATACGTAGAATGTTGTATGTTGTATTTTTTATAGTTCACAATACCCATGAAATGCTTTATGATATATTTATATTGTTCACATGGTAACTATTTGATGTTTCATGATTTTTTGCAGTATCATCAACGCTATAGTCCGGGGACTGGACGCACCACCTTGTTATAATATATTTTTTGAACAGCTACATTAACATGGCTACAGTAGCTTGGCCGGCAAGATCCACAGAGTTTGCGGTATAGCCACACTCGGGGACTTCGTCGACAACAACCATGACCCGGCTGCCTGGCGGCATTCCTGACCAGGCTCGGGGACTTCGTCCAACTTCACGCCGAGTAGGCTCGGGGACTGCGGCCAGGGCACAGAAGGACAACACCCGGGGACTGCCGCCCGGGGACCGCGAATCGAATAACATGATCCTGATACAAGAAACTTTTAGTCACTACTACAGAAACGACAATCACTGCCGACCCATCACTGCCGCTTTTGTTTTGGCCGGCAGTGATGCCTCTTCACTGTCGGTTCTTCCTCTGACAGGCCCCCAATTATTAGGGGCAGGGGCTGAACCGGCAGTGTGTTAACACAAAATGTGACGCACTGTGCCTCACACACAGCATGCCAGAAAACGTGGCTTCAATCGGGTGCTCGGGTGTTTCGAAGTCTGGAAACGTGCCAGTCAGTTTGAACTGAAACTAACAAGGGATGAAAATCATTAGATACAAACTGGAACATGCCGGGTGTGACCAGACAGTTCCATATATACGGCCCTGAAGCCACTTACAACGACATACAACTATGGAAGCTGTTTGCCAACAAGTCTTATAGATTGTTCGGCTAAAACAACCATGGTGTACGTAAAAACATTGATAGCCGAACATGCATGCATGAGAAAAGTACGTTTGAACGACACATAATTGACTATGATTTAAAGCATAACCAAGCTCAGCAATCCAACCGAGTTTGGATCCATGATGAAGTAACACGTAAGTAAAACATGATCGAACTAATCTAAAGCTTGTATCCGTCGCACAATACCTAACTTTATCAAAGCTAAAACATGATTAACATGCATGAACCCGCAACACGTGACAATCTAGATCAAACTAATTCGGCTATTATAAACGTAGATCTATTTGTAAAGACAACATGAGAGCAATAACTGTTAAAGCGTAAACAAATCTATAAGAAAGAGAAGAGCCGAACCGTATCAATCTAGATTGGGCAAAAGAGTGTTACAAGTATATAAAAGATCTAAAACATGCAACACATGATAAGTTAATGAATCTACTAGATCTTGCCAAATCTAATAGAACCGGTAACTATCTTGCTTTTGTTAAGCATATCGAGCAAACACCTGCCGCACGGTATTTAATCGTAAACAGAACATAAGCAAAGACTTCTTGATTGTCAAGCAAGGATCCACCGCACGATCATTGAAAACAAACAAGACTACTTGCATCAACATCTAAATCCACCGCATGATACTAGACATGATAACAAGGTTGTCGGGACTTACGGAGGTCGATGGACCGATGACTCCTCTCGAAGAACTCGACGACATGACAAGAGACTCGAAATTGGCACGGGGCTGGTTGTATTGATTTGGTTGTGAACCCTTTTTACAATGGCCAAGGGTTTATATTTATACCACGGTCATGACATGAGTCTTAAAAGGACACGACTACAAAATATCAAAGAAAACACGACACTTTTAACTCTAGTTTCCCTTGGAGTCTTTATTTCCTTAATTATCGCAATCTTTGTCGCCCGATTAGTTCTTACTTGCCGATTTCGTCGCTTCTTCAACGGAAAACCGCCTTTCCTCTAAATAGCCGACCGCACGATCATTTACCGAATCGGAAGAAATTAGCCGACCGCATGAACACTTGCCGAATGCTCCGAATACCTGCTTCTGCAATTTTACTGCATATTGGCCCACTTGTCATCCTCCTAAGCGTGCCAAAATCCAATGTTAACACATGCCCCCTCAATTTTGGGATAAAAGTCGTTTTATTCCGAAATTGACCGCAAGCTTCCTCTTTCTCCTAGGTCAAAACTGCCCAACACTGCGGCCACCGCTCAATAATCCAAGCCCCAGTATACCTTTTGAATTCACCTCGATTCTCCAATGGCGACTCATGATGAAATTCTAGAGGTAAATCTCCTTTACTTCTATACATTCGTCAATTCTTAATTGGTTTTCTTGCTTCTTTCCCGATTCATTCGTTCTTCTGATTTCTCTATTCTCTAAAGGAATACAAGAACCACATCTTGATTCCCTATGCTGCAAACCTTGATTCCTACCTCCTCGGTCCAATGGAAGATCCTAAGCCGATTGAGATCATCGAAAAGGAAACCTCGAGAATTCCTTTCAAATCTGGAGTCACCCCGCCAAGCCAATGGCCAAACACCTTCAAAACCTAGCCGTATCCCCCAATCGCTAGATGATGAAACTGGTACCGGAGGATGCTGGAGAAGAGCATAAGCCACTGGGATGCTCAAGACATCAACCACTGTCTGGAATTGTCTCTGTCAGAAATGCCAAGAAATGAATCTCTTCTGATAGCAACTTCTCACTTTTGGTCTGATGCTATCAATGCTTTTGTTTTCGGCCATGGCATGATGACTTTCACTTTGTCCGATGTATTTATGATGACCGACTTGAATGTGTCTGTTGACACAAAAAGCGCCAGGATCTACAAACACCTCGGGCTTATACTCGAAATCGATCTCCGAGGGTGTGCCAGTCGATTTGACGAGTTAATCGACAAGGACGATAACTAGAACAAGATCTGAACGAGAAAACGACGATGTGCCCAGATGTCAAAGCTCAAACCTGATCAGGATAACTAGAGTAGAGCTGAATGAGACGACAGCGATGCGTTCGGACGTCAAGGCTCAGATTACTCAAACGCGGAACTTGCAAGGGTTGACGGAGGTCGATGAGATGCAGCCTGTCGAAACTTGAAGAACTCGTAGATAGACTAATACTAATGCGATAAAAGATAAATTGCTGGAAAGGTAGATAAAAATAATAGATTCATTTGATATGCTTGGATATATTTTTTACACCACCCCTCGGTACATATTTATACCCCGGCCAGGGGAGTTGTAAGCAGACATGACTCTAACTTTCCTAAACAAAACTCCTATTTTAAAGGAAATAAACGACTCGTGCAAGAGTCGGACTCAAACCATAATAATAGTAGCATAAAACCATCAACTTCCTTATTCGTCTTCTTTACGATGAAACTTTCCATCGGCTGACTCCTTTCCATAAACGGCTCCTTTCCGCTTCTATCGACAGCTGTCCCTCTATCGGCAACAAGCTTTGGCTCTCATCGGCAATGCTTTCTTGCCTTCATCGGCAACGTCTTGCCTCCATCAACAACATTGTTGCCTTCATCACATCGGTAATGAGCTTCCGTTCTCATCGTCAATGTTCTTTTTGTCGGCAACATTCCTGTCTCTATCGGCAACATCCTTGCTTTTATCTACAATCTGACCAATAATATCCCGATGCCGATAAGGGACAGCAACTAGCCTTTTGCCGATCGGCACAATCCTTAGATCATATTGACACGTGCCAAAAAACGGTGTCAACAGTGTCACAACCAGTATATCCTTTCAAGTATAAGAGCAAAAGCAGCCAGAAAGCTGTCAAATCTGAAGGTGGATGGGCTAAGTATATTCAGACCTATATGGAAACATCTGGTGCTGTTCTCGACAAGGAATGCAGGGCCTTCATGAACATATGGCTGTGCAAATTCATCTTTTGTGGAAAATCTAATGAACCAACCTTAAACCATATGATGATGGCTGAGGATCTATCTGCAGGCAACTTGATTCCCCTGGGCAAATACCTTCTAGGATCTATTTATCATATGATGCATCAGATCACTACCCAGATGCACCAAGGTGGGGAGATTTCTTGTGCAAGTGGTCCTTGGTGGTTTGTTCAGATGTGGCTGTAACTGTACATGCATCAGATCATCTCTGTGCCTCTTCATAATTTGAGTTTTCCATGAGTCAATTATGCTGAAGGCAACACAACAAGAGTCAAGGATTGTCAAACTTATGGAGAAGCAACATCTTCTATCAGCATTGATATAGACATTGGCCACCTCTTCAAGCTATTTTTTAAGGGCTTCAACAATGTGCTTTGGCTTCCTTACAGAGAGAATGATAATCTAACTCTCCCCTGCAAATTCAGCTATGAAACTGGCTGCTCTGACAAGGTGTCCACAAAGATTTTCAACTCCTTCATCAAACCCTGCATCTTGCCAGTCGAATTCCATCATGGGAGGTTAGTGCAATCCACTTATGAATTCTATTACCCAAACATGGCAGCTAGACAACTAGAATGTGGACAATTGCCCCCAAGACCCTTCTTTTCAACAATCATAAGATTTAGGGAGTCAATCAGAAGTGAAATAGAAGCCAAAAAAGTTTTTGAGCTTGGATGGGACTTGCCAACATATGAACCTTCTCCATTTGGGTTAGTAGATGCTGTTCATCCTCTTTTTGCTTCCTGGTGGCAAGAATGGCACAACCACATTTTCAACATACCAGTGCACTCTTTATGCCAAGACCTACAACTCCAACTTGTCTCTGACAGTGAGGTAGTTTCATTGTACTTATCATTTCCTGTCTTTGAATTCATTCCTCATTTTAACCTTTGATTATGCACAGGACTTTGAGCCCACCCCCCCTGCCAAAGCACTCCAGTACTGCTTAGCGGGGCCTAAACCTATCCTGGGTTTTGATGCTCCAATCTTAGCAACTTTTATGAAGACCCCTGCAGTTTTGACCACTGCACCCTCAGGAGGAGCAGGTAAAAGGAAGATACTTGAGGACATTCATGTGGCCAGAAAAACAAGGTCCAAGAAAGTCAAGCGGTCCCCCAAAGTATGAATCTTTTATCTAGCAGTAAAATCTCATTCGACAATAATTCTAACCATCTTCATACCAATCACCTCTACTGCAGCCACATGTTGAAATCCCAGGATCAAGCAATGTCTCAGCAACGGTGGATATCCCTCCCCAAGCCTCTACTGAAGATGCAAACTCTTGAAATTGAAGATACAGAAGCTCATTAACCTGAGGGTACAGATACCCATGAAACCGCCGAGCACATTGGTAACATCATTCGGCTAATCACTCCTTTCTTTTTACATGATATCTATCTCCTGTTCTTATACCCCATTAGCTGCATTACTGGAAATAGATGAAATCTTGGCCAATCTAGCAGAAGAACCTTCTTCTGGTCTAGTTCTAGGTTCTCCACTTTTGGACACCCAATCAAGCCTCCAACTAGACCAGGATGCAACCCATCTTCATGACCAATCAACACAGCAGGTAACACCCTATCTCAAGCTATTCTTTTAGCACACTCATCCCAGTCGGCTAACACTTTTTCTCTTTCAAGAATACCACCAAACCGACTACTAGTTACTCCTTCACTGTTGAGGATTACATTAGTGAGAAGGGTGAAGAAGCTACCTCCCAGCAGATTCTGTCAGAAGAGAATCAAGTATGTTAAACAAAGATATCAACATTCTTGTCCAGGATTCAAATCAAATAAGAGACCTTCTTGAGCTCATGAACCAAGATCTTCCATCTGATTTTAAGCCTCTCTGGAATCTGCAGCCCACCTTGATGATCATTTTGGTGTGGTGAAGAGAGCAAGCAAAAATATAGCCTCCAGAAGCATCCTGCAAAATAATAGATCCTTGAAGAAGCAAGAGGATAGAACCTTGCATTCCCAAATTCAAGCTACCAAGAACTCATTCACAACTCTGGAGTCTGAGCTGAAAATCATGGAGGATGAGAAAATCAAGCTGGAGGCTCAACTAACTGAACTGAATGCCAGAATTCAGTCTCATAGAGCCAAGATGACAGATCTGCCAAATTCTATAGAATCAACCTCATCAAAGATATCAACCGTCCTCAAAGAAGACCAACAACTCAAAGCAAATGTATCTAATATCCAAAGCTCTAAAAATGAAGACCAAAAGGTGTTGGATAACGTTAGCCGAATCAGAGCCGAGGCTTTAGATGCCATTAACCAATTCCTGAGCAAGTAGGACCATGAGTTTGTAATAGATTAAATATGACACATTCTGTTTCTGAATAATCGGATGTCCCCATCCTTCATCTCTTGTATATTTCTGTTTGCATAAGAATATAATCGGCTCTTTTACTTTCCTAACTAGAATATAGCCGATTGTCTTT
This sequence comes from Microstegium vimineum, assembly GCA_022036555.1. Lineage (NCBI taxonomy): Eukaryota > Viridiplantae > Streptophyta > Magnoliopsida > Poales > Poaceae > Microstegium > Microstegium vimineum. Next base: position 30,173,746 of record CM039124.1, on the reverse strand, counting down.
AGTTTTCCAATCACAAACATAGCCGATTGTCCTTATCTCTTTAGTCTAGGAAGATAGCCGAGCGACTTTTGACTTACCTGAGCCTGGCCCAATCCAGCAACGGCCCATTCGAGGGGGAGAAAACCCTAGTTGTCGATTGGCATTCTCATCCCACTACTCTGAGACACACGCCACTACCTTTCATTCGGCTTATAAATAAACCCTCTTACTCGGCCTTTCTAGTCAAGCGTTCGCACCTCCATCTCTTCATCCTTTCTGCCTAAACCAATCCAGATAAAAACCTAGACTCCACAGTAGCAATGGCGGGAGGCGATGACCGTGGCAAGCGTCCTGCTGAGGGAGAAGCCAAAGGTAGCTGAGCGTGGCGCTATCGCCAATGTGGGTAAGAATCAACTCCTTGCCCCCTTGCGGTTTTACTTCTTGTTCATCCTCTCAGCTTTGATTTCTCCCTTATATTCACAAGGATAAGGGTTATCTCCACTGGCCAGAACTACCCTCCCTTTCCGACGACAGCAACTCAAATGGGGACTCCATCATCCGGTGCTTCTGGCTCTTCAGGCTCCTACCATTCCGAACCCTGGGATTTGGATTCGGGTTCGGATGCTATGGATGTTCCTTTCACTCATGCGGAGGTAGTTGCCTTGAAGGGTGAAAGGGATGAGGCCCGTGGAGAACTAGAGAAGACCTCCAAACAATACGGCGTTGACCAAATCGATTGGGAAGATCAGCGGAAGCAGTTCTGCGACACCATTACTGGTCAGTAATAATAATCTCGCTCAATTTCCCTTTTTCCGATTCTATTTGTTCACCCGATTCGTATTCCATTGTTCAGCGCTCTCTGCCGAGGCACGCCTTGATGATGTGAACGACCGTATTGACCAAGTCGCTATTCACGGCGTGCATCACGACGTAGCTTTGGGGCTGGCGGTCCACCCAGAGGCGCGAAGACCTCTCTTTCATGCCAGTTGGCTTCCTTGGTGGTGTGCCCCCAGAAGACGTCGAAGACATCGATGATCTCCTGGAGAGCTATGAGGACCATGCAACCGTCCTCACTCAAGCCACAGATGCCCAGTCTGTCCTCAACAAGTTGTTTGAGGAGTAGTTTGTACCTAGGAATTCCATGTAAAACTACTTATCTCTGTAAAATATTATCTATGATTCCCACTTGTTTCCTTTTGAGTTTTTCTAAGAACAGTAATCCCTGAAGAATGTTTTCTGAACTGCATGACATTGTCCTCAGTCGATTGTGTTTGCATTTTTTTGCTCTAAAGGTGACACATACCGCATCGGCTATTCTCCAAGCTTTTAGAGTATTTTTCTACTAAAAGCGATGCTTCTTCATCGGCTATTCGTGTACAAAACTTCTTAAGTTAATTTATGCACCAACCTCAACACTGGGATCAAATCTCTTAAGAAATCTTCCATTAATAGCTCTAGTGAATTCTTCTCCCAGTAGAGTCTTTAAAATATACGCATTGCCAGGCACACACCTCACTATCCAAAAAGGTCCTTCCCAATTTGGAGACCATTTACCGAACGTTCTATCTTTTGTCCCAATCGGCAATATGGTCTTCCAAACCAAATCTCCTTCTAAGAATTGCTTCTCTCTGACCTTTTTGTTGTAATATTTGGCAACACATAATTTGTTCTTCTCAATATTTTCCAATGCTTTGAGACGAACTAAATGCAGATCCTCTAATTCATCCATCATTAGGTCTTTATAATCTTCTTTCTTCAAATCATTTTGCAATGTAACTCGTCTTGATCCTGATTGCAACTCCCATGGCAGTACAACTTGATGTCCATAAACTAACTCATAGGGAGACGCTTGAGTAGACCCATGACAAGACCATTCGGTAAGCCCATAAAGCCTCATTAAGAACCGAATGCCACTTCTTCGGCTTTTCATCAATCTTTTTCTGAATAATCTTGATCATGATCTTATTTGATGCTTCGGCCTGGCCATTAGCTTGTGCATAATAAGGAGAAGAATTGTACAACTTGATCCCCATTTCTTCAACAAATTCACAAAATTCAGATGAAGTAAATTGAGTTCCTTGATCTGTTGTTATAGTCCGAGGAATCCCGAATCTGTGAATTATATGCTCTTTAACAAAATTGACCATGTTTTCTGATGTGACCTTCTTCAAAGGAATAGCTTCAACCCACTTTGTAAAATAATCCGTAGCCAACAACACAAATTTATGTCCTTTGCTAGAAGGAGGATGAATCTGACCAATCAAATCTATGCCCCATCCTCTAAACGGCCAAGGTTTGATAATCAGGTTCATAGCTGATGCTGGAGCCCTCTGAATATTACCGAATCTCTAACAATTGTGACACCCCTTGTAATATTCAAAACAATCTTCAAGCATGGTTGGCCAAAAATAACCGGTTCTCCTAATTATCCACTTCATTCGGTTAGCCGATTGATGTGCACCGCACGTCCCTTCATGCACTTCATAAATCAGCTTTCTGGCCTCTTCTTTATTCAAACATTTGAGGAGTACTCTGTAACACCTCAAGTGTTAAGTAGAATTAAACTATTCTTAATTTAAACCGAAAGCATTCGTCACATGAAGCATTCATGCATAGCATCATCATTTCATGTGTAATTCCGTTTGCTTTAATATTTGATTGTTCAATCTGTTTAACCTTGAATCTTAATGCTAAGTCTAATCTAAAGTTAATGCTTTAATTTATGTTTTGAAAGTAAGTTAATTTCCTAAAATCTAATTGACTTAGCAATAATTAAAATAATGTTTACATAGGCTTTAAAATTGGGTTTGATCTTCTAGTTTAAAAAGTAAACCAAATTTGATCTTGTTGTTTAAAGCAATCTTGTGCAGTTTTAAATTCTGAGCAACTTTAGTGTTTTCCTCAAAACCTGAAAAAGAGTTTAAAATGATCAAAATATGCTTTGAAATGATTTTAGAAAACTAAAAATGAAAAACGAAAAAAAGAAAAGCTTACCTGGCTTAAGTGGGCCGGCGCTCCACTTTCAGCCCAGTGGCCGAAGCCAGCCTGTAGCCGCGCCTGCGCCCGCACCGCACGCACCCGCGTGCCGCGCACGCGCCGACCGCGCGCAGACGCCGCGCGTCGCGTGGCCGCCATGCCCGCCGACGACGGGCGCGTGGACACCGAGCTCTGGCCGAGCCGCGTCTTGGTCCGAAGCAGACGCGCCCTGGTCCTCCCTCCCTCCATTCTGTCTCCCTCGCTCTCACTATCTCCCCCACCAAACCCTAGCAGCAGCACTGCAACACAGCAAGCAGCGCACGCCGCCGTCGCCTCCAGCACCGGGCAGCCGCGCCGTTCCAGCCCGTCCGCACCGCTCCGCCTTCCTCCGTGCGCACCACAGCTCCGCCATGCCACCCCGCCTTCGAAACGCTGTAGCGCCGCCACGGTAAGCCGCTGGGTGACCCGAACCGAGCGCCGCCACGCCGCAGTCGCCGAGCTCTGCTCTGAGCGCTGCCGTGCCGTTCTGCGCCACCTGCTCCACCGCTTGCCCCGCACGCCTGTCTTCGAGCTCCACGGAGCACCCGCGAGGCTCAACCGCCACTCTGCGCGCCGCGCCGCAGCCGCTGCTGCTCTGCCGCCGTGCGCCGCTGCCGCCGTGCCGCCATGGCCGGCGGGGAGCTCGCCATGAGCATGCGCTCGCCTTGCCAAGGCCACCGTCGGCTTCGTCTCGCCGAGGCGAAGCCGGTGATGCCCTCACCTCCGCCGGAAACCTCGCCGACGACGAGCTGCGCCGCCACCATGTGTGTGTGTGGCTGACGCTTGGGCCCGAGGCCCCACCTGTCGGCCACTGCTGCGTGTGTCTTTGTGTGTTCCCGGGTGCACGTAGTGTTTTAGGTCTAAAACAGAAAAGAAAATGATTTCCTTTATGTCGGTTAAATCTTGTAAAATGCATATAAAATTACAGAAAAATGATAAAAATGCCAAACTAGTTTTGTTAGGTTTCTTTTATCTAGATCTTCAGTTTGGTGTATTTTGCATGATTTGTTGTATAAGTTTTCTATGTAGGTTTAATTAATCTTGTTTAAGGCTGAAACTTGGGAAATGCATAGTTATTAATTTATAGCTCTGAAAAATGTGAAACTTATTTTGTTAGGTTTCTGTAGCAGAGATATATCTATGAAAAATATGAACTACCCTATGTTCTGTTTAGCAAAGCTGTGTAGGGTTTAAAATATGATAAATAACTATGTTAATGAATTTTAATAACTGTTTAATACAATATAAATATTTGATACTTTTTCTGAGGTATCGTGGTATTTAGTAGTATTAGATAAAAATGTGTGCTGAACTATTTGATGCTTTTCAAACTACAACTTGTTTGCAAGTGATTCTCTACCTTTTCAAAGCCGGAATGGTTAATGGAACTAAGATCGGCGGGAAACTCCCTATACTTTGTATGGGGGTGACTCGACCGTGTCAACTAAGGACTGTTTTTGTTGTTGTTCGCCTGGTCATGTTGAACGCATGCCCTACACTTAACTGGAAGGATAGCTCGTTCCGACCGTGAAGCCGGTACACTATTCGGGCTGGGTTTGGATCGTGACGCATCATGCTGGTGCGAGTTGGGGTTCGGACACAGGGGTGCGATCTAAGACCTTCTAACGTTCTGGCTTTTGGGCGGCCCCTTGGTGTCGGTGGTCCCTTTTCATCCCATGACTTTACCCAAATAGTGTCTTCGGTGACCTGTAGCTCACTACGCGCGTGAGTGTGGTTTGTGTAGGGAATATCCCCTCAGCTAAGTAGGAATCTGATTCGAATCGCCAGTGTAGGGAATACCCCCTCAGCTAAGTAGGAATACGATTCGAATCGCCATCGCTCCTGGTTAGAGAGCACTTGACTAGGGTGATGATAACATGCAAACACATGGTGGATAATTACCCATGTATGTTCAGCTTTATGATGAGTGATCGTCCAACACGGGAGTGTTTCAGTTTGAGTGACTTAACCTAACCCGAAAGCAAGTCTGTGCATGTCTATCGGCTTGTGGTGTGCAGGTGCTATGCCTAGTGACAGTGGTCAATGGCGTGGAGAAGATCGAGTAGAGGCTTGTCGTGCCGATGGACTGAGAGCGGTGAAGGGCGGAAGCAAGGCTCGGACTGAGGGACCATGGGCACCGGAGGACTACCTGTGGTGGTTAGTACTTGACACCGGCGAGTGCGAGAAGACATGGAGGTAGACCGAGTCGACCGATTCAAGAGGGTGGACGCGCGAGTCGAGTGGAGGCTCAGGGGACTCGGAGTCCGACCGGGCGAGGACAAGGTGGCTCGAGTCGAGCGGTTTGGTGGTTTGGGCCTCAAAACCATCCGAGGATGGTTTCCGAGTTTGGGCCTCAAAACTCGGGGTTCGGTAGTTGAGCCCAAAGCTACCGGTGGTGGGTTTCCTGGGTTTGGGCCTCAAAACCTAGGCGGAGCTTCCGAGGAAGACGAGATGGCACGTGGCGGAATCCTAGAGGTTGCGTCGAGGCGACGACAACTCCTGGCAGGAAGAGGGGCTGTCCATTCAAATCAAGGAAGATATTTTCCGGAGCTTGGACTGCAATGCTTAGGCTAGGTAGTTCACTCATGTATCTAGGGGGTCTTTGGGAAATAGCCAAAGCCTTGTTAAATAGAGGATGA
>CM039124.1:30057413-30168013 GCA_022036555.1 Microstegium vimineum | reverse complement strand
GACTACTCGAGGTACTCTTGGGTGTTCTTTTTGGAGAGTAAGGATGAGGCTTTTGAGATCTGATTTTGAGATTGCAAAATGAGCTACCTAATTATGCCATGAGAGCTATCCGCAGTGACAATGGCACAAAATTCAAGAATGCTCAATTTGAAACTCTTTGCTCTTCTTTGGGTCTCGATCACCAGTTTTCCTCACCTCACACTCCCTAGCAGAACGGTGTTGTTGAGCGCAAGAATCGGACCCTTGTTGAGATGGCCAGGACGATGCTCGATGAGCATAGGACTCCTAGGCGGTATTGGGCCGAAGCACTCAGTTCTGCTTGCTATGTTTCCAATCGCATTTTCCTCCGAGCTTTCAAGAAGAAGACTTCTTATGAGTTGGGATTTGGGAGACCACCCAAGGTAAGTCACCTACGGGTGTTTGGGTGCAGGTACTTCATCCTCAAAAAGGGCGGTAAGTTGGATAAATTTCAATCACGGTCTTCTGATAGTATTTTTCTTGGTTATTCTGCTCACTCTCGTTCTTATCGTGCACTTAACCTTGATACTAACCGAGTGATGGAGACTTGTGAGATTACCTTCGATGAGACTATGCCCTGTGTTTCCACTGCTTTTGAGCTTGCAGGTGATGATGAGGTGAACACTAGCATCTTTGTGGAGGAGGAGCAGGATGATGCCGATTGGGGTGATCCCGAGCCAACTCCACTGGCTGCCCCCGTCGACCCTACGACGTCCACTTTGACTCACGGTCCCGATCCGACTACTTCCTCTACATGGGGGTCGTTCGAGCAGCTTCCTCAGTCGGTGCCCGTTGCACCTGAGGGAGCTCCAACTGCTATCGAGGGGGAGGCCACTTCGTCCAGGCAGGCTCCCCATCACATCCAGCGGCAGCGCCCACCGGAGAACATCATCGACGACATCGACCATCGAGTCACGCAGTCTAGGTCCTATCTCTCTCACTTTGCTCATTCGGCTTTTGTCGCGTCTTTTGAGCCCCGAGATGTTGGACACGCTTTGATGGATCTGGATTGGGTTAATGCCATGCATGAGGAGTTAGAAAACTTTGAGCGAAACCGCGTTTGGGTCTTAATTCCTCCACCACCTAGTTGCCACCCCATAGGTACCAAATTGGTTTTCAAAAATAAACAAAGTGAGGATGGGGTGGTAGTGCGCAACAAGGCTAGGTTGGTAGCTCAAGGCTTTTGTCAAAAGGAGGGAATAGACTATGAGGAAACCTTTGCTCCCGTAGCTCATTTAGAAGCCATTAGAATCCTTCTAGCTTTTGCGGCTTCTAAGGGTTTTAAACTTTTTCAAATGGATGTTAAAAGTGCTTTCTTAAACGGCTACATAGAGGAGGAAGTTTATGTTAAACAACCTCCCGGTTTCGAAAATCCCAAGTTTCCAAACCATGTTTTTAAACTTCACAAAGCTTTGTATGGTTTGAAACAAGCACCTAGAACATGGTATGATAGGCTAAAAACCTTTTTTTCTTGCTAAGGGATTTAAAATGGGATCGGTAGATAAGACGTTGTTTCTCCTCAAGCAAGGCAAAGACACTCTCCTTGTCCAAATATACGTGGATGATATCATCTTTGGTGGTTCTTCTCATGCTCTTGTTGCCAAGTTTGCAGATCTTATGAGCAGGGAATTTGAGATGAGCATGATGGGAGAGTTGACTTTCTTTCTCGAGTTGCAAATCAAGCAAACCCGGGAAGGGACGTTTGTGCACCAAGGCAAGTACACGAAGGATATATTGAAGAAGTTTGACATGGCCGAGGCAAAGCCCCTCTCGATGCCTATGTCAACCACTACTGCCTTGGATGCGGACGAGGAAGGAGAGGCAGTGGACCAGACCGAGTACTGAAGCATGATCAGGTCGCTTCTGTACCTGACGGCGACCCGACCGGACATTCAGTTCGCTGTTTGCCTGTGTGCACGTTTTCAGGCGTCCCCACGGACTTCGCACAAGCAAGCGATGAAATGCATCATGAGGTACCTGCAATTCACTCCCGAATTTGGTCTTTTGTGTTCCACCTCTTCCTCTCTTGTGCTTTGCGGTTACTCTGACGCTGACTTTGTCGGATGCCGTCTTGATCGGAAGTCCACTTCTGGGACTTGCCAGTTTCTCGGGTCTTCTTTGGTTTCTTGGTCTTCTCGCATGCAATCTAGCATGGCACAGTCGACGTGCGAAGCTGAGTACGTTGCCGCGGCTAGTTGTTGCTCTCAGTTGCTTTGGATGATTGCCAATTTAAAGGATTTCGGTCTTGAGCTTACTAAGGTGCCTCTGTTTTGCGATAGCACGAGTGCAATTAGTGTGGCTAAAAATCCCGTGCTTCATTCGAAGACCAAGCACATTGAGGTCCGCTTTCACTATTTACGTGATCACTACGAGAAGGGCGACATTGACCTTCGGCATGTCGAGACCCAAAACCAGCTTGCGGATATTCTCACTAAGCCTTTGGATCAAGCTGCATTTTCTCGCCTTCAGGGCAAGTTGGGTGTTTTCTTTCCTTTTTAGAGGAGAAAAGTTTTGTGTATCATAGTTATTTTTGTCTTTTCTTTGTCTTTCTTCTCAATTGGTGTCTTGTTAAGTGTTTAGTTGGTGTCAATGAATTTTGCATCTCATTTGCATTTGTGACATAGTTCATTTTAAGCTTCATACTTATAGCCAATATAATGAATCTATGCTCTGTTTGAGGTGCTTTATGTGTCTATGGTGTTGCCTAACTTAGACTCTTTTTGATCTATATGATATGCAATAGAGCTAAGTTAGAAAAGCTTTAAAATTGAATTTAAATTCCCCATGTCACCTCTGAAATGGCACTAGCATGTGTAGGCTTTCGAAGATCCTTCTTGGCTGCCTTGTATATAGCTTGTATCTATGTCTCTTCATTGTTTCATTCACTACCTTTGAGCACCATGATTAATATCTAAAATGAAATTGCTCTCTGTTTTGTGAATTAGAAAGATCGAGTTGGGTCTGCATTGTGAGCACTTCACCGTGTGTTCGAGACTGCTTCCCATATGGGTCGATACTTGAGCGATGTCATGTATGACCAAAACTGGTGTGTCAAGTCCTTTGACTTCGCCCGGTTGGTAAGCAGTGGCATCACTTTGCTGACAACCACTCGCATACAACTTAAATGTGCCTAAAACTGAAAATTGGCTGCAAAACTCTGAAATTTGAAAAAAAACATTCAGTTGGGTCATTGGCTTGTTGTATGAACTTTGCTAGGGATAGTTTTACCTGCTATACATGAGATTGCTTTGAGATAGATCCTATCTTGTTTGCCACGTCTAGTTGTCTCTAGGAGGTGATACCCATTCCTTGCTCACACATGTAATGCTCTCTAAAATAGCTTCTAAAGTGATCTTAAGCTCAACTTGATTCTTTGTTGGGCACGTAGAGCTTTTCCTATTCTCACAAGATCACATCACTTAGAGCATCTATTCATTGTCTTAGCTCTAAGTATGAAGCTTTTGCACTCATTTTGCATTTCATGGCATTTGTAGCCGGATCTTGAGTTGTTGATGTTTGATGAGCTACATGTGTCAACAAGGGGGAGAGATGTGCATTTCATTCAATTTTTAGTCATCTACTTCCAAGCGGGAGAAAGAGTGCATCTCATTGGTTTAGAGCTCATTTGGTATCTTGAGTGTGCTTTTGCCTAGGAGGAGCTTTTGCTAGATGTGTTGAGCCTTTGCCTCTTCTAGAGGGTCTAGCTTGCTTTGTTGGCTCCGATAGGTTTCGATTGTTTCTTGAGAATTAAGGGATGTAAGTGGTTTCAATTGGTATCTTTTGAGCTCCCTTAGTGCTTAAATTGGTTTTCTGAGCTTTGAGAGTTTGTGATTGGTATCTTGGACTTGCTAGCGGTGTTGAGCCCGTTTCTGCCTCTTCTTGAGGGCTAGCTTTGTCTTGCTTGGTTGCGTCGAGCCGTTGCCCATGTCTTTGGGAACCAAATTTTGGATTCGCCTTGCTTCTCTTAAGTGATCTCGTTTTGGCTTTCTCAGCTTTTTGATCATTTGGAGAGCTTTACCTTGTGGCTCAAATTTGAAATGCACTTGTGTTGACAATGCACTCATCAAGGGGGAGATTGCGAACACATGGTGGATAAGTACCCATGTATGTTCAGCTTTATGATGAGTGATCGTCCAACACGGGAGTGTTTCAGTTTGAGTGGCTTACCGTAACCCCTTGCGAAAGCAAGTCTTTGCATGTCTATCGGCTTGTGGTGTGCAGGTGCTATGCCTAGTGACAGTGGTCAATGGCATGGAGAAGGTCGAGTAGAGGCTTGTCGTGTCGATGGACTGAGAGCGGTGAAGGGCGGAAGCAAGGCTCGGAGTGAGGGACCATGGGCGCCGGAGGACTAGCTGTGGTGGCTAGTACTTGGCACTGGCGAGTGCAAGAAGACATGGAGGTAGACCGAGTTGACCGAGTCAAGACGTTGGACGCGCGAGTTGAGCGGAGGCTCAGGGGAGTCGGAGTCTGACCGGGCGAGGACAAGGTGGCTTGAGTCGAGCGGTTTGGTGGTTTGGGCCTCAAAACCATTTGAGGACGGTTTCTGAGTTTGGGCCTCAAAACTCGGGGTTCGGTAGTTGAGCCCAAAGCTACCGGTGGTGGGTTTCCTGGGTTTGGGCCTCAAAACCTAGGCGGAGCTTCCGAGGAAGCGGGGATGGCCCATGGCGGAATCATGGAGGTTGCGTCGAGGCGACGGACCCTCCCGGCAGGAAGCGGGGCCGTTCATTCAAACGAGTGGCTGAGAGTTACCGACTTGGATTACAATGTCTTAGGGCTAGGTAATTCGGTCTTGTATCTAGGGGGTCTTTGGGAAATAGCCAAAGCCTCGTTAAATAGAGGATAAAGGGGTATCCTCATCCTTATCTCTTGCATTACTCTCTCTCCCACCTATTGCTAGGTTTTCCCTTCCCTAGCTTCTTCTTGCCTTAGATCCACCGTGTCACCAGTGTAAGAACTTGTGATTGTTGCAAGGAACCGGAGGCCGTAACCTCCGTAAGCCATGGTGGCTTCACTTTCGTGATTGTGTCCCCGTTTTGCTTGTGTTCTTTTCGTTTTGCATTTGCTCTCTCTTTTTCCCGAGATGTTTTCTCTTTGTTGAGAGTAGCTTTGCAAAATCCGTTTGAACCAAGTTGTGCGTACTTGTGAGGGGCATCTTTGCACTGAAGGATTTCTCCTCAAACCTCACGAGCGCGTAGATCGGACGATTTCTTTGTGGCGTTCTTCGTTCTTCTCCTTCTCCCCCAAATCCGAGAGTTCCCGTTTATCCTCTCCAAATTGAGCGATGATTTCTTCGGGATAGCTCCCCAACTGTACAAGGATCATGCCTACAAAGTTTGGTTGCAGTTGGAGTTCATTTGGTTGAGTTTTGGGAAGATTTGACGGAGAGAAATTGGTTTTCGCGGGTTTTCTATACACTGTTCGTGAGCTCCAGACCACCTTGGACAAGGCTCCGGACCATAGGCGAGTGGTCCGGTGGTCTGGCCGAAAGTGTCCAAAGCAGCCCCTAGCTCCGGACCACCCTCCGGACTAGTCCTGTGGTACCGTCGAACCACTAGTCCGGAGGTCCAGAGCTCACTGTGTTGCTGATTTTGTGAAAAAACAGCGTCGGACCACCCTCTGGACCATAGCACCGGACCAAGGCGAGTGGTCCTGTGGTCACTGTTGATCGTTGTTTTGGCCGTTTCTCTCTCGTCCGGACTCTGAATCAAGTTCCGTTTGTTGCGTTGGATTCGTATTCACATAAGGAACTTGATTAGGTACTTTTGAGACCAGTTCTCATAAGTATTTTTGGGTGTGCTCTTGCCCCTTCTCTCTAGGGGTTGAGAGTTCCGCTCTCGGTGTATCAGTTTCAAGTTCGTGGCTTTGATCGTTCTCCATCTTCTCCGACCACTCCGCTGCACCTTTAGGGGTCTTCCTAAGGTGTCCACCTACTTGTTAGGTCGTGTGCGAGTCGGTTCTTCTGAGGTCAAGTTTTGGGTGTGATTTTGGGACAAGAGCCAAGTCTTTGAGTTGAATTTTATTTGGCTCCCATTCACCCCCCTCTGGTCGCCGTTCTCGGTCCTTCACTATCAAACCAACTTGGAAATGATTGACCACTTTATTTTTTAATCATACCTTCCAAGTGGTGTCAAGCATTTCAAAGTTGAAAACAAAATCATATTTCATATCATTTTATATGGGTTGTCATCAATTACCAAAAAGGGGGAGATTGAAAGATCTCTATTGTTTTGGGTAATTGATGAAACCTAAGTACTAAGCTAGCTCTAAGTGGTTGAGTAGGTTAAGTACACCAAGGTGAAGAAAAGGAGACAAGTGATGGAGCAAGGTGGAGGCTAAAGAGAAATGTCAAAAGAGCTCACACTTGGAAAAGAAGAGAAGAGGAGGAAACCCTAAGCTATTCAAGGCAAAGGTATAACTAGGGATTTCCTTTTAGTGATCAAGACACCTAGTGGGTGTGATAACATTTAGGATAGGTAACCGTACTATGAAGAGGGGAAAATAGTTAGTGGTTACACCTATCAAGTGCCATTAGGAGTTCATTGCATTGCATTGCATCTAATCCTAATGAGCAACCTTGTAATACTTGTTAAAATATGCCCCACACATGCACAAGTCAGTAGAACACTTGGTGGTGGCACATGAGAAGCAAGGGAAGCAAAAAGAAGGAAATTCAGAGCAAGATAGAAGCTCCGGACCAGTTTGCATGGAAGCACCGGACCAAGACAAGTGGTCCGGTGGCTACTCCCAGTACTGAAGTCCAACTGAGGAAGCGTCGGACCAGAGCTCAAGTGGACCACCGGACCACAGACGAGTGGTCCGGTGGCTTGATCCAGCTTCAGCAGAAGGCCAAGACAGGCGTCGGACCAGTCTGCATGATCCGACAGCCTAGTCTGACGGAGTAGTCTGGAGCTCAGGTGCTCACTTGACAAAATGATCAAGGCTTGGAGGAGGCTCCGGACCACCCGGTATGGTCCAATGGACTTGTCCGGAGGTGTGATCCGGTGGTCAGGTGCTTATTGGACTCAGGCTTTGGCTGAGGCCAAAGCATCAGACCAGGCATCGGACCAAGGTCCGTACCAAGGTGAGTGGTCCGACGGTGACCTCTAGCGCGCCAACGAACGGTTTTTCGAAAGCACCGGACCACCTGCTATAGTCCGGTGGTGGTGACCAAAAGTGGTCCGGTGGCTACGTTTCAGCTGCTCCAAAAGGGAAAAATGGCTAGTTTTCTTGTGGAGGCTATAAAAGGATGTGTGGCTGGTTCAAGGAGTCTCTCTTGCACTTTTGGCTATTGCATACTCTTGTGAGCAAACCACACACACTCCCACTCATCTCTCTTAGTTGATTGTTCATCCATTTGAGAAGATAGAGTGATCAAGTGCATTGCATGAGTGATTCATCTTAGTGGCACTTGGGGGTTGATATCGCTGCTAGTTTCTTGTTACTCTTGGTGATTGCCTTCACCTAGATGGTTTGGAGCAAGCGGTGGTGGATTCGAGAAGCTTGGTGATTGTGCTTCGTCGACCACAAGTGAAGATTGTGAGGGGTTCTTGTGCCTTCCCCGTGGGAGATCGCAAAGGTAACTCTAGTGGATTGCGCGTGTCGTTGAGTGCCCTTATCTTGTGTTGGTTGTGAGGCACCCGGTGACGGGTTTGGTGTGTGATGCCAATTAGCTCTTGAACCTCCAAGTAAGTGAGCCGACACAACAAGGACGTAGCTAGTGGGCAAACTAGTTAACCTTGGTGAAAAATCAAGTGTCAATCTCTTGGCTCTTCTTTGTGGTTGATTGGTGATCTTGGTGATCTCATATTGATTGGCTCAATCCTCTACTCGGTGGTAAAATAACTCCTCCCATCTTTGCATTACTTTCTTCATACTTGCAAGTAGTATATTAGGTTGTGCCTAGAGGGCCACTAGACTTGAGCAGGCTTTGGTTGTGATTAGAGCTATATTAGGATAGCAATTGTTAGGAGGCTTCGCATTCCTTAGTTTTGCTATTGCTAGTTAAGCTTCGCCGTTTCTTTGTCTAAATTGTTGTTGAGTTTGTTTTTAGAATTTGAATTTAGGCTATTCACCCCCGTCTAGCCTTGGACAGGACCTCACAAGAGATGAGTTGGGGGCTATCTCAAGCAAGCACAAAGTGTTAGAATGAATGGGAGGTGCAAGAGAGAGCCCTAGGAGCCGGCCATAACACTTATTGTTGGGGATATTACCTCGGCATATCCCCAGGGACCTATATGGGCCTCCCGACCAAGAGGTGGGTCGACCCACAAGACGTAGACGTACGACACACGACGTGCACCGCACAAATAGTACCATATTGACTACTTTACTTGTAAACCTGTCCCTTCGACATATATAAGGAGGGACAGGGGCCCCCCCAAAAGGAGGAGATCATCACATCTTATAATCTATATATCAGATCAATACAGCCACCAGAACACAGGACGTAGGGTATTACGGCGATTTGCCGGCCTGAACCTGTCTAAATCGCCATGTCTATGATCTTTGTGTTACGCTTGACCGCCGTCGCCACGCCCCCGCCTACAATCTACTACCGTAGGGTACCCCCTAGGTAGACTGTGACGTATATTTCGTCGACAGTTGGCGCGCCAGGTAGGGGGTGTGTGCAACGACGTCATGGCTCATCAAGCGATCATCTTCCCGTCGACGGCCCTCGTCAACGGATCTCGTTGACGTCCCCTTGTCGTCGCCCTCGCCAACAGTCCGCTGCCGCCGACATCGTCGTCCCCCGTCATGACCAGATCGGATCTATGATCGGCGGCGGCACCGTCCTTGCCAAGGAGATCGTCATCAACTCGCCACGGCTCCCCTCGTCATCCTTCGCCGCCGATCACGTTGGTGGCCCTCGCCGTCCTTCGCCGCCGACCACGTTGGTGGCCCTCGCCGTTCTTTGCCGCCGACATCGTTGGTGGCCCTCACCGTTCTTCACCGCCGACCACGTTGGTGGCCCTCGTCTCCTCCGCCGTCGATCCCGTCGATGGTCGTCGTCGTTCTTCGCTGCCGACGCCGTTGGTGGCCCTCGCCGTTCTTCGTCACCGACGTCGTTGGTGGCCCTCGCCGTTCTTCGCCGCCGACCACGTTGGTGGCCCTTGTCATCCTCCGCCGCCGATCCCGTCGATGGTCATCGTCGTTCTTCGCCGTCGATGCCATTGGCGACCCTCGCCGTTCTTCGCCGCCAACACCGATGGCGGCCCTCGTCGTTCTTCGTCGCCGACCACATTGGGGGCCTTCGTCGTTCTTCGCCGCCGACGCCGTTGGCGGCCCTCATCGTCCTTCGCCGCCGATCCCGTCGATGGGCCTCGCCGTCCTTCGCTGCCGACCATGTTGGTGGCCCTCGCCGTTCTTCGGTGCCGACCACGTTGGTGGCCCTCGTCGTCCTCCGCTGCTGATCCCGTCGATGGTCATCGTCATTCTTCGCCGCCGACGCCATTGGCGGCCCTCGCCGTTCTTCGCCGCCAACACCGATGGCTGCCCTCGTCGTTCTTCGCTGCCGACCACATTGGTGGCCTTCGTCGTTCTTTGCCGCCGACGCCATTCGCGGCCCTCGTCGTCCTTCGCCGCTGATCCCGTCAATGGGCCTCGCTGTCCTTCGCCGCCGACCACGTTGGCGGCCCTCGCCGTTCTTCGCCGCCGACCACGTTGGTGGCCCTCGTCGTCCTCCGCCGCCGACGCCGTTGGCGACCATCGTCGTTCTTCGCCGCCGACCATGTTGGTGGCCTTCGTCGTTCTTCGCCGCCGACGCCGTTGGCGGCCCTCATCATCCTTCGCCACCGATCCCATCGATGGACCTCGCCGTCCTTTGCCGCCGACCACGTTGGTGGCCCTCGCCGTTCTTCGCCGCCGGCATCGTTGGCGGCCCTCGCCGTTCTTCGCCGCCGACCACGTTGGTGGCCCTCGTTGTCCTCCGTCGCCGATCCCTTCGATGGTTGTCGTCGTTCTTCACTGCCGACGCCGTTGGCGGCCCTCGCCGTTCTTCGCCAATGGCGGCCCTCGCCGTTCTTCGCCGCCGACCACGTTGGTGGCCCTCGTCGTCCTCGGCCGCCGATCTCGTCGATGGTCGTCGTCGTTCTTCGCCACTGACGCCATTGGCGGCCATCGTCGTTCTTCTCCGCCGACGCCGATGGCGGCCCTCGTCATTCTTCGCCGCCGACCACGTTGGTGGCCTTCGTCGTTCTTTGCCGCCGACGCCGTTGGCGGCCCTCGTCGTCCTTCGCCACCGATCCCGTCGACAGGCCTCGCTGTCCTTCGCCGCCGACCACGTTGGTGGCCCTCGCCGTTCTTCGCCGCCGACGTCGTTGGTGGCCCTCGCCGTTCTTCGCCGCCGACCACGTTGGTGGCCCTCGTCATCCTCTACCGCTGATCCTGTCGATGGTCGTCGTCGTTCTTCACCGCCGACCACGTTGGTGGCCCTCGCCGTTCTTCGTCGTTTTTTTACCATCGACCACGTTGGTGGCCCTCGTCATTCTTTGCCGTCGACCTCGTCGCCATGACTCGCCTCACCGATGACTTCATCGCCCCTCATCGCCATGGTTCGCCCCATAGCCAGCCTCGTCAACAACACGTCTCGTCCCTCATCATCCCTCATCAAATAACACACCATGATCCTCGTCACCGACCTCGTCGACGTCCATCGTCAACATTTCGTCATGATATCCGGCGACTTCTGCAAAACGCATACGGCGTTCGGCGACCTCTCCAAAACACTCCCACAGTGTTCGACGACCTCTTCAAATGCATCGCGGCGTTCTCCAAACAGCCTGGCCATAACCAGAAAGCTCCCGAAGCTGGTCTATCAACGGGTCATAGTGAATAGAAGTGCTAACCTAAGCACTACGACCACGTTGACAGACCTCCTAAGTGATACTTCCCCATCAACCAGGTGGTGTCAGTTAGGTCGGGAGCCATGAGGCTATGCGTCCAGAATCTGTATACGACCATGGTACGGCCGATGACTCTACAAGCAGATGGCTTTGCGCCCAACGTCTGCAGGAACGGTCTCCACAGGCCCTAGTCACGCCACGATTGATCCTCTCGGAAAAAGGACTTGTCACTGGTATCATCTAAAGCGTGCATGAGATATTCGCCCTCTGCGCCGCGGATTGCCAGCAGCGTGCCGCCTTGGGAGTCCTTATGTATCCTACGCGTGAAGTGGCGCTAGCCCTACGACCTGGAACATTTGAGACCCAAGGCAGAACGATTGATCGCTACGGCTCACGACTTAGTAGGCACGACAGGACATACAAGTGAAACAAAAGCTCCCCGCCCCGGATATATTACAACTTTGTAGTTTTCACTTACATGTCCGAATACTTGTATCCGAGATACAATATACCGTTGTCCCGCAGCAAACATGTCAACATCCCCTACGAGCACTTCCGTCGCCAACTACGGTCTCGGGGACTACCCTCGTCATCAACTCGTCACGGTTCACACTAACTTTGTCGTTCCTCCTCACGGTTCCCGCCGACTTCGTCGCTCCTCGCCACGGCTCATGCCGACCTCGTCGCTCCTCATCGCCAATTATACTCTCGGGGACTGCCCTCGTCGTCGACTCATCACGGTTCACGCCGACTTCATCGCTCATCACCACAGCTCATGCCGACCTCGTCGCCCCTCGTCGTTGACTCGTCACGGTTCCCGCCGACTTCGTCGCTACTCGTCACCAACTACAGTCTCGGGGACTGTCTTCATCATCGACTCGTCATGGTTCACGCCGACTTCATTGCTCCTTGCCACGGCTCATGCCGACCTCGTCGCTCCTCGTCGCCA
The DNA here is from genome assembly GCA_022036555.1 of Microstegium vimineum. Lineage (NCBI taxonomy): Eukaryota > Viridiplantae > Streptophyta > Magnoliopsida > Poales > Poaceae > Microstegium > Microstegium vimineum. The sequence continues at coordinate 30,156,205 of CM039124.1, read as the reverse complement.
ACTATAGTCTCGGGGACTGCCCTCGTCGCCGACTCATCACGGTTCACGCCGACTTCGTCGCTCCTCGCCATGGCTCATGCCGACCTCGTCGCCCCTCGTCACCGACTCATCACGGTTCCCGCCGACCTCGTCACTCCTCGTCGCCAACTACAGTCTCAGGGACTGCCCTCGTCGTCGACTCGTCATGATTCCCGCCGACTTCGTCGCTCCTCGTCACGGTTCACGCCGACCTCGTTGCTCCTCGTCGCTAACTATAGTCTCGGGGACTGCCCTCGTCGCCGACTCGTCACGGTTCCCGCCGACCTCATCAACTCCTCACGGTAACCGCCGACTTCGTCGCTCCTCATCGCCGACTATAGTCTTGGGGACTGCCCTCGTCGCCGAATCGTCATAGTTCCCGTCGACTTTGTGGCTCCTCGTCACGGTTCACGCTGACCTCATCGCTAACTATAGTCTCGGGGACTGCCTTCATCGCTCCTCATCACATTTCCCGCCGACTTCGTCGTTCCTCGTTACGGTTCACGCCAACCTCGTCGCCAACTACAGTCTCGGGAACTGTCTTCATCATCGACTCGTCATGGTTCATGCCGACTTCGTTGCTCCTCGCCACGGCTCATGCCGACCTCGTGGCTCCTTGTCGTCTACTCGTCATGACTCTCGCCGACTCGTCACGACTCTCGCCGACCTCGTTTATGACTCACCTTCGTCGTCAACCAGAACCTGATGGTTGAGTTGGTGTGCCATCAAGTTTCTCCATGCTATCCGAATCAGGGTGCTGATTTTGGGTAGCTCGTCGGAGGGGCTTGATGGGCATGCTATACCTGTAGTCTCAGGGACTGCACCAGTAACAATATGCTCTATAGCTTGGCACCACGTGTCTACAACACCTACTACCAAGCTCGAGGACTAGGGGGATACACTTCACCTCGTGGTGAATGTATTTGCTTTTTTCTTCGACAAGCGCCAAAGATGGACTTGTACAGGCTTCTACTAGGACCTTGTTGTTCCTTATAGCCTTGCAAGCTCCAAGGGGATATGCTTCACCAAGAAGAAGTTCTTTCAAATTTTTTCTCTAGCACGTCACATCCTTCTGACATGCAGCTGCAGACCTACGACGAAGCGACCTGCTCGCTAACCAAGCTCTGATGGTTCCGAATAGTTCAACCTGGTCAAAAAGCTTCTCCGGACTACATCCTGATCGGGCCACCTGGTCGGAGATCCTCGACAATGCTGATAAAGAAAGGAGACCAGGTCACATCTTCTCGAAGGCTTCAGGACAGCTCGCCAGAAGGATGTGCTCGGGGACTTGTTGGGGATATTACCTCGGCATATCCCCAGGGACCTATATGGGCCTCTTGACCAAGAGGTGGGCCGACCCACAAGACGTAGACGTACGACACACGACGTGCACCGCACGAATAGTACCATATTGACTACTTTACTTGTAAACCTGTTCCTTCGGCATATATAAGGAAGGACAGGGGACCCCCCCAAAAGGAGGAGATCATCACATCTTGTAATCTATATCTCAGATCAATACAGCCACCAGAACATAGGATGTAGGGTATTAGGGCGATTTGCCTGCCTGAACCTGTCTAAATCGTCGTGTTTATGCTCTCTGTGTTACGCTTGACCGCCGTCGCCACACCTCCGCCTACAATCTACTATCGTAGGGTACCCCCTAGGTAGACTGCGATGTATATTTCGTCGACACTTATATAGCAACCCAAACCAAGCTAGCTGTTTTGCTCCTCATCCTTGCTTTCCTGAGTCAGTCCGGACGCACTTTGCATGGGGGTCCGGACCAACACGCCTACGTCTGGACCCTCCTCCATTTCAAATCCTGTCGTTGGCGCCCTTCCTGGTGCTGATGTGCCAGCTCTGGACGTATGCAACAATAGAGTCCAGACCTCCTTTTTCCCGCGTCCGGATCCAACTCAGAGAGGGTCCAGAGAGCTCCAAGTCTCCGGACCCGCGTCCGGTGTCCTGCATCCGGACGACGCCTAGCGTCCGGACCCTCAGCAGAGAGCATCCAGAGAGGTCCTATCATCCGGACACGCGTCAGAAGTCCGAGTCTGGACTCTGAACAGCGTCCGGTCGTCCTGCTCAGACTTGGCCGAGGCTAGGGTAAGCCTCCGGTCGCAAGCGCATTGGTCCGGACCGCATCTGACTTGTGTCCGGACCCTGCGTTCGGAGCTCCTCTGAGTTCCAAACCGAGCCTCTACTTCTTCTCCAAGATTCCATGTGCTAACACCTTGTGATCCATCACTTGGTTACCTGTGTTAGCCTTTTACAACATATTTTCTTGGATTTAGTTTTGTTTGTGTCACTTAGGTTCATTTTATACGGATGCAATGCAAACCTAGTGGCACATGATAACCGCAATCGAAACAAGTTTTTCCTTCTTAATAGTACGACTATCTATCCTAAATGTGATCACACTCTCTGTAGTGTCTTGATCACTAAACCAAAAATGGCCCTATGATATACCTTTGCCTTGAGCCCATTTTGTTTTTCTCTTTCTTCTTTCCTTAGTCCATGGAGCACTTGATCCATCATGGTCATCCATCTAGCTCCATAGATCAAGGTGAACCACCCTAACTTTATCATACACTTAGTTCAAGGGTTAGTCCATAGGTTTCATCAATTAACCAAAACCATACAAGTCTTTCAATCTCCCCCTTTTTGGTAATTGATGACAACCTTTCACAAATAAATATATATGATGAAAATTTCACTTTGGTAGTATTAGCCCCCCCCCTACATATGTGATATATGATTTTGGTTCATTTTGATCACATATGCATGAATAAGAATTGTGGGAGAGTAAATGCTACCAAATGATGCTAAGCTGTGTAGGATGGACCTTTGAAGCGTGATACCAATCGGAGTGCAATATTATACCATCCTTAGCACCATGAATTCCTATAAACCACTTGAAAAACAACATGGAAACACTTTGAGAGGCAAACTTAAAAGAACTAGATACCACATGAAAAAACACCTAATCATGCTAGTTCTTCAAGCACAATATCATCTAGGTTTCTAGCATTTACCACACAAGCATATCATGAATATAATTACATATGCAAGCAAGCACTTATGAATGCACAAAGATATGCAACAACTTTATTCATAGGCTTGCTCCCCCTACTTGTGTGCTTTCATTTTCAAAATTTTCAAAAATATATTTTTCTTTGTTGTACTACTTACTTGTCCCCTTTGTCATCTATTATCATAAAAGATGTGCTCAAAAACATTGATTATTGGTGAGAAGCTTAGTTGTGGTTCAATCTAGATTACTTGCCCCAAGCTATTTAACTCGGTTTAAACCATGGACAAGCTTGTTCACACATCCTAGAATGGTTATCTTGCCCATGTTGAGCTAAATATTTGAAATTTATGATCTAGATCAAACTCTATGATTGCAAGCCCACAAATATGTCATATGTTACCACTAGATCAAGTCAAGCATAGAAGCAATAGTGGTACCATATAAGCATCAAATCATTTGATTTTCATGAATGAGCCTAATGAATTGATGTATAGATGCACTAACAAGTCCTAATAAGAATGAATGACATGTCAATCAACTTGTACCTTGTATAGCTCGAAGGAGAGGCATGTCATAAATGGGGGGGGTGCATCAACACATATTTGAGAAATCAAGAATGTTCAATTCGTTCCTTAGCTTGCAAAACCTCTTCTCATCAAGTGGCTTGGTGAATATGTCGGCAAGTTGATCATCGATGCCAACACTTGTGATTTTGATATCACCCTTTAGTTGATGTTCTCTTATGAAATGGTGCCTTACATCAATGTGCTTGGTTCTTGAATGTTGAACCAGATTGTTGGTTAGCTTCACCGCACTTTCATTGTCACATAGCAATGGCACTTGCTTCAAATTGATCCCATAGTCATTCAAAGTTGCTTTCATCCAAAGCAATTGGGCACAACAACTACCCACACTTATGTATTCGGCTTCAGCGGTAGAGAGTGCAACACTATTTTGCTTCTTTGATGACCAAGATACAAGTGACATGCCCAGCATTTGACATGTGCCTGATATGCTCTTTCTATCAATCTTGCATCCCGCATAGTCGGAGTCGGAATATCCAATTAGCTCAAAGTTTGACCCCTTGGGATACCACAATCCAACATCTTGTGTATGCTTCAAGTACCTCAATATTCCCTTTGTAGCCTTCAAGTGACTTTCTCTTGGAGAGGCTTGGAATCTTGCATACATGCATACACTAAACATCACATCCGGCCTACAAGCGGTCACATAGAGTAAGCTTCCAATCATAGATCGATACAACTTTTGATCCACCATATTGCCACTAGCATCACTATCCAAGTGTCCATTAGTGCCCATTGGAGTGCTAATGCCTTTAGTATCTTCTAAGCCAAACTTCTTCATCATATCCTTGATGTACTTGCCTTGACTCACAAAGGCGTGCCATTCTTCAATTGCTTGATTTGAAGACCAAATAATTAGCTAAGTTCACCAATCATTGACATTTCAAACTCATTTGCCATCATCTTGCCAAATTCTTCACAAAATTCTTGATTGGTTGAACCGAATATGATGTCATCCACATAGATTTGTAGCACAAATAGATCCTTGCCAAGCTTCTTGGTGAAGAGAGTAGTATCCACCTTCCCCATGATGAACCCTTTAGATAGAAGGAAGTCCCTCAATCTTTCATACCATGCTCTAGGTGCTTGCTTCAAGCCATATAGAGCCTTCCTCAACTTGTACACATGGTTGGGCTTCTTGTCATCTTCAAATCCGGGAGGTTTCTCAACATATACTAGCTCATTGATGTATCCATTTAAGAAAGCACTCTTCACATCCATTTGGTATAGCTTGATGTTGTGTGCACATGCATAGGCCAATAGAATTCTAATTGCCTCTAATCTTGCAACCAGTGCATAGGTTTCTCCAAAGTCAAGACCCTCAACTTGAGTGTATCCTTGAGCTACCAATCCTGCTTTGTTTCTCACAACTATACCATCTTGATCTTGTTTGTTTCTAAATACCCATCTTCTGCCAATCACATTGTAGTTTTTGGGTCTTTCAACTAGTTCCCAAACTTGGTTCCTAGTGAAATTGTTGAGCTCTTCATGCATAGCATTGATCCAATCAACATCTTGTAGGGCTTCATCTATCTTGGTTGGCTCTATGGATGATACAAAGGAATAGTGTTAACAAAAGGATGCCAATCTTGATCTTGTTTGTACACCACTAGTAATGTCACCAACTATTTGATCAATTGCATGATCTCTTCCAATGTTGGTTGGTTGGAGAATAGGAACTTGATTGCTTGTACTTGGTTGAGATGAACTAGCAACATGTTAATCTTGCACTTGAGAACTACTAGCTTGCACATTTGGAGAGTTGAGCACTTGATCTTTGTCATCTTCAATGTCAATCACTTTCCTTGGCCAAATATCACCAATGTCCATGCTCTTCATAGTATTTGCCAATTGAGGTCCACTCACATCTTCTAGATTCTCATTTTCAACTTGAGAGCCATTGGTTTCATCAAATTCAACATCATGAACTTCCTCAAGCACACCACTAGCCGAATTCCACACTCTATAGGCTTTGCTTGTGGTTGAGTAACCAAGTAAGAACCCTTCATCACACTTCTTGTCAAACTTCCCAAGTCTTGTGCCATTCTTCAATATGTAGCATTTGCAGCCAAAGACTTAGTATGCAATGTTGGGCTTTCTTCCATTCAATATCTCATATGGAGTCTTCTCCATCAATGGATGACAATACAACCGGTTGCTAGAGTAGCAAGCGGTGTTGATAGCTTCAGCCCAAAAGGATTGACTTACATTGTACTCACTAAGCATAGATCTTGCCATGTCAATCAATGTTCTATTCTTCCTCTCAACAAGGCCATTTGATTGTGGAGTGTACTTGGCCAAGAGTTGATGCTTGATTCCAAGCTCATCACATAGCTCTTCAACTCTTGTATTCATGAATTCACTTCCATTGTCACTTCTCACTTTATTGATAGTTGTTTCAAACTCATTGTGACATCTCTTGACAAAAGATTTGAAGGTGGAAAATGTATCACTCTTTTCATTGAGAAAGAATACCCAAGTGTATCTTGTAAGATCATCCATTATCACAAATCCATACTTGTTCCCTCCAATGTTAGTGTATGTTGTTGGTCCAAATAGATCCATGTGCAACAACTCAAATCCTCTACTAGTGCTCATCATGCCCTTCTTTGGATGGGTGTTACCAACTTGTTTGTTGGCTTGACAAGAGCTACAAAGTTTGTCCTTCTCAAACACAACATCTTTCAAGCCTCTTACTAAGTCATGTTTGATCAATCTATTCAATTGCTTCATCCCAACATGACCAAGCCTTCTATGCCATTACCAACCCATACTTGATTTAGTGAGCAAGCAAGTTGACAATTGAGCTTCACTAGCATTGAAATCAACTAGGTAGAGGTTCTCATATCTAAATCCTTTGAAGATCAAGTCTGAACCATCTACACTAATGATCTCAACATCATCTATTCCAAATATGCATTTGAATCCAAGATCACACAATTGAGCTATGGACAGCAAGCTGAAGTTCAAGCTCTCAACTAACAAGACATTGGATATACTCAAATGATTGGATATAGCAATCTTTCCAAGACCCTTGACCTTGCCTTTGCCATTATCACCAAATGTAATACTATCAATGCCATCATTGGTGTTGGAGTTGATTGATTTGAATATTCTAGAATCCCCGGTCATGTGTTGAGTGCACCCACTATCAAGCACTCAATGCCTACCTTTGGCTTTGTAATTTACCTACAAAACAAATTAGTTCTTCTTAGGTACCCATACTTGTTTGGGTCCTCCAAAGTTAGTGACCAAGGATTTTGGCACCCAAATAGCCTTCTTCTTTGGGCCAACAATGGATGTGCCAACATACTTAGCCATGATACCTTTAGCAATTTTGGTAAGCATATAACATGAATCAAAGTGCATAGAGGTAGCTTTAGCAAACTTAGTTTGGCTCATGTTAAGTTTTCAATATTGGTCTACATGCCCCACTTGCTTGCATTTGTTGCAAAATCCGTCATTGCTCCTCACAAAGCTAGGCTTAGGAGTTACAAAGGCCGACTTGCCCTTCTTGGGGGTATAGCCCAATCCCTCTTTATAATGAGAGAATCTTTGGCTACCCAAGTACTATAGCAAGCGGACATCTCCACCATATGCCTTACCCAAAGCATGAGTGAGTCCATTAACATCATTTTTCAATTTTTCATTTTCAATCACTAGTGTAGCATCATCCTTTGAGAGCCATTTCATTAACAACCTTATCCTTGTTTTGATCAAGGAGAGAGGAGTGAGCCTTTTCAAGCTTGTGGTGAGTCCTCTCAAGCTTCTCATGGGATTCCATTAGCCTCTCATGAGAGCCATTGATCTCATCAAAGGATTGTTCAAGAGCCTTAAGCTTCTTGTTCAATTCTTTGCACTCCTTCCTCTTTGTCTCAAAGAAATCATAAGTTTGCTTCATCATATCAACTAGTTCCTCCTTGGAGTACTCCTCCTCATCATCACTACTATCATCATCACTATCACTATCATCATGAGATTGTACCTTAGTTGGCTTATCCATGAAGCATGATGGAGTGTCGAAGATGGATGGCTTGTTGTTGATAGCAATGCTTGCCAAAACCTTCTTCTTGGCCTTCTTCCTCTCATCATCACTAGAGTCATCATCGGAAGGGTAATTATCATCCCATGTCACTACATAGGATTCACCCTTCTTCTTGGTGAAGGATAGCTTCTTCTCCTTCTTGTCATGCTTGCTCTTCTTCTCATCATCATCACTATGATTGGGACATTCCGCAATCATGTGACCGGTGCTCTTGCACTTGTAGCATCTCTTATCATATTCATAGCCCTTGAAGTTATCTCTTCTCTTTCTAGCACCATAGCCCTTCTTCTTCATGAATTTGCCAAAGTTGCGCACAAAGAGGGCCATCATCTCATCATCATCATCATCACTAGCTTCTTCATTATCACTTGACTCTTGCTTCTTTGCTTTGCCCTTGCTTTTGGATGATGAGGCCTTGAATGCTAAGTTTTTCTTTTCTTTCTTTTCTTCCTTGACCTCTTCTTCTTCACTTTCTTCATTGTATTGCTCTTCGGTCATGATCTCACCAAGTACTTCATTGGGAGTGATCTTGTTCAAACCATCTCTCCTAATTATTTGCCTAAGGGTTTTGTATCTCTTGGGCAAACAACCAAGAAACCAGTTGGAGAAGTCCTCATCCTTGACCCTCTCACCCAAGCTCTTGAGATCATTGATGATCACTTGCAGCCTATGGAAAATCTCCGGGATAGACTCATCATCCTTCATCTTGAAGTGAGATAGCTTGTCCTTGAGCATGTACAATTTGGCATTTTTTACCGTTGAAGTGCCTTCATAAGTATCTTCAAGTCTCTTCCACACTTCATTTGCCTTCTCAAGATCTTTGATTTGTTCAAACACCTTGGAGTCAATGTCATTGTAGATAACATTGAGCGCCATGGTGTTGCATTGCCGGTTCTCTTGCTCTTAGGTGTGGGACTATCCTCATCAAGGATGACATAGTCCTTTTCGGTCACGGTCCACACCTTCTCATGTATTGAGCCTAGATGCATCTTCATCTTCCTCTTCCAATAATCAAATGAGGTGCCATCAAACATTGGTGGTTTGCTCCCACATGGTTGAATGATATTTGAGCCATCACTAACACCGAAGGTTGTTAAGACTTGATAATAGCGGTGACCACGGCTATGATACCACTTGAAAGGTCCTAGATGGCTAGAGGGGGGTGAATAGCCTAATAAAAATTCTACAAATCACTAGAGCAACAGGTTAGATAACACTTAAGCGAAGCTTTTTGCTCTAGCTCTACTTGGGGTGCAAAGCTACCTATCCAATGCAATTCTAGTTATCTAAGTGTTTAACAATCAATAGCAAGAACCTAAAACACTTAGCACAAGCTAGCAAGAACAACTACTAAAGGAACTAACTAGCAAGCTAACTAGACAAGATAAGAAAGAGTAAATACAAGAGAGGAGGTGATTGCTTATACTGATGCCTTGTGTAGAGAATATACCAATGAAGAGTCAATCACAATATGAACACCAAAGAGTAGCCGGGAGACAAGATGACCATTGATTTTTCTCCCGAGGTTCACTTGGTTGCCACCAAGCTAGTCCCCGTTGTGTCGACTACTCAAGTGGTGATTCGGTGGCTAATAGGCAATGACAATCCTAGCCCACTAACTCGGGCACCACAAGAATCCACCCAAATGATAGTAACTCAATGACATGATCAATCCACTAGAGTTACCCTTTGGCGCTCCTCCGAGGTGGGTACAAGCCCTCTCACAATTGATGAAGTCGGCCACGAACAATCACCAACACGTGCCGAAGCTTCTCCTCAATCGCCAAGCCATCTAGGTGTTGGAAAACACCAAGAATAAAAAGAAATCCCGCGGCGATGACGATGACCAAGTGCCACTAAGATGCAATGCAATGATCAATGCACTTGGTTCACTCAAACTCTCACAAGAATGCAATTGAAACAAAGAGAGATGTGTTGGGGGCTATCTCAAGCAAGCACAAAGTGTTAGAATGAATGGGAGGTGCAAGAGAGAGCCCTAGGAGCTGGCCACAACACTTATATAGCAACCCAAACCGAGCTAGCCGTTTTGCTCCTCATCCTTGCTTTCCTGAGTCAGTCCGAACGCACTTTGCATGGGGGTCCGGACCAACGCGCCTGCGTCCGGACCCTCCATTTCAAATCCTGCCGTTGGCGCCCTTCCTGGTGCTGACGTGCTAGCTCCGGATGTATGCAACAATAGAGTCCAGACCTCCTTATTCCTGCATCTGGATCCAACTTAGAGAGGGTCCAGAGAGCTCCAAGTCTCCGGACGCGCGTCCGATGTCCTGCGTCCGGACGACGCCTAGCATCCGGACCCTCAGCAGAGAGCATCCAGAGAGGTCCTATCATCCGGACACGTGTCAGAAGTCCGAGTCCGGACTCTGAACAGCGTCCGGTCCTCCTGCTCAGACTTGGCCGAGCCTAGGGTATGCCTCCGGTTGCAGGCGCATTGGTCTGGACCGCATCTGACTTGCGTCCGGACCCTGCGTCCGGAGCTCCTCTGAGTTCCAAACCGAGCCTCTGCTTCTTCTCCAAGTTTCCATGTGCTAACACCTTGTGATCCATCACTTGGTTACCTGTGTTAGCCTTTTACAACATATTTTCTTGGATTTAGTTTTGTTTGTGTCACTTAGGTTCATTTTATATGGATGCAATGCAAACCTAGTGGCACATGATAACTGCAATCGAAACAAGTTTTTCCTTCTTAATAGTATGACTATCTATGCTAAATGTGATCACACTCTCTATAGTGTCTTGATCACTAAACCAAAATTGGCCCTATGATATACCTTTGCCTTGAGCCCATTTTGTGTTTCTCTTTCTTCTTTTCCTTAGTCCATGGAGCACTTGATCCATCATGGTCATCCATCTAGCTCCAGAGATCAAGGTGAACCACCCTAACTTGATCATACACTTAGTTCAAGGGTTAGTCCATAGGTTTCATCAATTAACCAAAACCAAACAAGGTCTTTCAACGGTGGAGAAATTGGATGGAAAATAATTATAAGTTTATTTCTCCCCAAATGTGGTGGATCGTGGATGTAGGTCTCTCTTGTGCAATTGAGAGAAAGGATGCAACTCAAGCACAAAAGAAGTGCCTACATCTTGATTTTCAAGCTACTAACATTCTCTACCATTCTATGAAAGATGACATCTTTGGTGAGATAATGGACATGAAGAGCGCTCATGAGATTTGGACCTATCTCATTGAAACATATGAGACGGTCTCAAATGATGATGATAATGTGTCCAAGTTGGTGGCACATGAGTGTTGAGCATGACCAAAACTTGGTGGTTGTGGAAGATTTCTCCACCTCATGGTCAAGTGATGAAGATTATCTACCTACCTCAAGATCACTTAACAAGAATGATGAAGGCCCAATCTCAAGTGTTGCACTTGATGATGCTACTCCAAGCACACTTGATGATGATGATTATGATGATGATGCATGCTCTAGCTATGAGAGTGATGCCTCCACAAGCTTGAGAGTCCCCTTGTGTTTTGGTTTTGAGTAATTGATGAAACCTACTTAAGTACTAACCTTTGATCTCTAAGTGTGAATCATGAGATAGGTTGGTACATGCCATGTGATGGAGCAAGGTGGATCAAGTGAGGATAGCAAAAGTTCTAGCATGGTGAAGGAGATGGAAAGGAAAATGGTGTCAAGGCAAAGGTGATATAGGATCCATTTTCGGATTGGTGATCAAGACATCATAGAGGATGTGATCACATTTAGGATAGATAGCCGTACTATCAAGGAAGGAGCTCTTGCGAATGATTATGGTTGTCATGTGCCACTAGGTTCATTGCATTGCATTTAAAATCAATTGAACTAGTGAAACAACCAACTAATTCCAAGATAAATGTGAACTAAAAGCTAACACACGTGCACAAGTGTTGAGATCACTTAGTGTTGGCTCTTGGAAGCTTGGCAGAAGTTGGTGGCTCTGTTTGGCAGAGAAAAGCAGTCCGGACGCAGGGTCCGGACGCTATGGCATGTGCTGTCCGGACCATGGTGCATGCGTCTGGAAGCAAACCCTATGCAGAGCTGTTGGTGAACAAGAATCCGGACGCTAGGTGTTGACCGGATCTGAGCTCCGGACTCGCGTCCGGAGAGGCGTTGCTCTCTATTGCTCTCTGTGTGAAATGGACCGGACGCAAGTGTTGGTCCGGACAGTAAACCGGACATGCGTCTGGAGTCGAAGAAGTGAAAAGGGTGCTCTCGGGTGTGCTCGGGCGCTCGGAGAAATATTTCTGGATGCTGGATGCGTTGGTCCGGACCCGCACTGTTGTGTGCATCCGGAGCCACGTGGCGAGCAGAGGCAAAGGCGTGAAGTGGCCATTTGAATCGGTAGGGGCACCGGACGTAGAGCTGATGGTCCGGACGGCACCTTGCGCGCGTCCGGAGCCAGCGTCCGGTGTGGCTAACAGAGCCGTTGGCTCTGTGCTGGCGGTGGATCCGGACGCAGTTGATGATCCGGACCCCCTGTGAAAAGTGCGTCCGGAGGTGACGCAGACGCTATGTTTTGAAGATAAAACGGCTAGTGTTTGAGTGTGGGCTATATAAGGTGGTATGGCCAGCCCTTGGGGAAAGCTCTTGCACTCCTACATCACTCATACACTTGTGCTTGCTTGAGAAGCTCCACCATTCATTCCTCTCAACACAATTGCATAATTCATGAGAGATTGAGTGAATCCAAGTGCATTGCTCTTTGATTGCATACTAGTGGCACTTGGTTATCGTCGTCATCACGAAAGCTCTTGTTATTCTTGGAGGTTACCACCTCCTAGACGGCTTGGTGCGACGAGGATCGTTGAGCGGAGGAAGGTGATTGTCTCCGGCTCCGATCGGTGGATTGTGAGGGGTCTTGAACCTACCCCGCTGGAGTTCGCAAAAGGTATCGCTAGTGGATTGCGCGTGACTTGTGGATCCCTATCTTGTGTTGGTTTTGCGGCACCCGGTGACGGGTTTGCCGTGTGGTGCCAATTAGCGCGTGAACCTCTAAGTAGGTGAATCGTCACAACGAGGACTAGCTTGTTGGCAAACAAGTGAACCTCGGTAAAAAATATTGTGTCTCATTGTCTCTCTACCGAGGATTCTTATATTGTGATTGATTATCTATTGGCTCTTCTCTACGCGACGGTATAACCTTCCTATCTCTAGCTTTGCATTACTATTCTTTACATTCTTGCAAAGTAGAACCTCGAGCTTAGCTTGTGTAGCTTAGTCTAGAATCATTAGTTATCTAGCTCTTGTGTGTGACATAGGATATATCTTGCTAGCAACTAGAATTGTGGTAGGTGGCTTGCTGACCTTAGTAGTGCTAGTGCAAACTTGCTTTAAGCCGTGTTTTATTCTAACAAGTTTGCTAAGTGTTGTTGTAGAAATTTTAATTAGGCTATTCACCCCCCCCCCTCTAGCCATTCCTAGACCTTTCAAAGCTCCTCTACATCATCACATTGTTTCATGTCACATGGTGACACTAAGGTATCAATTGGCAATGTGATTGTAGAATGTGATGACCCTAACTTTGAGCTTGTGTGAAAACTCTCAAAGGCTTTAGAAAGTGAGTTAAACAAAACAAAGAAACTAAAAGATGAAAACTCACTTCTAAAGAACTCATGTGAAGAACATAAGAACTTACTTGATGTTCTTAAATCTTCACATGAAGAACTAAAACTTGATCAGGAGGAGCTTCGTATGTCTCATGAGGATTTAGTTCACAAACATGGTTCTCTCATTAATGAATTGCTAAATCTTAAAAATGAAGAGAGCTCATCACTTGGGTCAAATGATCAATCACATGTTGTTGCTAATCCTTGTGATGTAGGCGCCTCTTGTGATGATTTACTTGATATGTCATGTTCTTCAAATATAAATGTTTGTTCTACTTCTATGTCTTGTGAGACTAACCTTTTGAAGGAGAACAATGAGCTCAAAAGTGAATTGAAGAATATGAGCAACAAGCTAGAGAGGTGCTCCAACTCCAAAGTCACCTTTGAGCATATGTTGACAAATAAGAGAAGCTATGGTGACAAGAGTGGAATTGGTTTCCACAAGGGCAAGGGCAAGAAAGAGAAGAAGCAAGAACAAAAGAAGCTATCTCATTTCATGTGCTTCAAGTGCCATGGGATGGGACATCTTGTAAATGCTTGTCCAACCAAGATTGCTCAAGCTAAGCCACAAGTCAAGCCCCAAGTGCAATACAAGATCAATCATCAAGATGGGGATTTGGTGATGAGGTACGGTCCCGATCTTTACGACGTAGGATCTTGTTCTTGATAACTAGCCAAAGATTGGCCGATAACTTGTTGTAAGCAGCGATAACTAGTGCAACCTGACGACACGCACAAGGAGCCAACCACCGTCTCTATACGGCAGCCTGAACCAAGGATTCGCCCAACCACACTCTCAAAGAAACCAACCTACGCAACCTAAACTCGAAGATCAGGAGCACGGATTGGGTGCCGATGACGCAGCCGCTTCTGTAATCTCCGCGAAGGAAACACAAGAGCAAAGGGGTAGAGAATCTCTCTCTGGGGGTTTGTTAGCACACAGCTGAACAAAGGTTCTATATTCGATTCTCAAAAGTCTGAGTTTGCAAGGATGCAAAGGGATATATATACTAGCAACAGCCCTGCTAGATAGGTGTAAACACGAGATGGAAATGAAAAGACTAAGAATGTGAAAAGGCCTCCACGAAATGGGTTTCTGAAGTGGCTTCGCGAGGCTGTTGGTCTTCTACGCAGTCTTCAGTAAATTGGCAATATCTCCATCTTGGGAAGTCCAAATGACACACCGTTAAATGCGTTGGAAAGTAGACTTAACCATATTTCCAACCATGTATACATGCAGCACGAAACGTTATAGAATGGTACAGTTTTGCATGAGAACTTAACCATTAGGCTGGTTGTTGACCTTCAGACCAGTGTGCACTAAAATAGATCGGCGCTTTCAAAGGTAACTCCAAACAGGTCGGCACTTATGGAATTGGAAAGTAGACTTGATAAACTTTCCAAAATGTCTTCATTCACCTTCATAGCTTTTGGGAATCAAAAGTTATGACAATTTCTTTGTGCCGAACCTGACTGTGTGGTTTGTTAGGAGCTCTGAACCTTCCTGTCCGAATTTCTTCAATTCTTTTGGTCTGTAGCTTTTCTTCATGTGTATACCTAAGTACAAAAAATGTAGAACACTTAGGTAGTATAACATTCTTAAAATTATCAAGATTAAAATTAACAAGGAATGAATTCACCTGATCTTGGAGTTTTCTAGAACAACTTCTTGTAAGTGGACCTTGAATTGTATTATTTATGTTTGATGATGGCTGGTGGATACTTGATGTAGCATGCACGGTTGGGATGTAATGTTCTTGGTGGAGCTCACTATACTTGGTGGAGCTCACTATACGGAACAAATATAAGGTCATCGCCCCAGAAGTAATGTTCTTGTCTAATTCTGACGCAAATGCATTCGTCATCTGGGTTTTTGGTACATGCCTCCATGTACCACGAGTTTAACTTGCGCATTTGCGTACCAAGATCCCTGAGGGTCAATGGGTTGTACAGACTTCTGCCACGTACATAACTTCTCTTGAACTCATCGACTACAGTGGCATTTGCGATGAGTGCATTTCCGTAAAATTCATTCGCAGTTATATTAGCTCCTTTCAAGAAATCTTCCAGACCATCATAATTGAACTTGGGGCCACTGTAGCCTTCTAGCACGCTTATGTTTGAACCATATTCATTCCCAACAACTAGCGGGGGCACTGATTGCTTCGATTGTTCCCCGAGCTGTGGGACACCCTTCCCTGCTCTTTTCTTCTCGATAATTCACTAGTACAGAACCGGTTTTTAACCCCGGTCTGTAAGGGCCTTTAGCCCCGGTGCCTAAACTGGGGCTAAGGATTCGGGACTAAATGTCCCCCCCCCTTTAGCCCCGGTTCGTAGGCCCGGGGCTAAACCTCGACCTTTAGCCCCGATTGATAATACCAACCAGGGCTAAAGGGTGCGCCAGGTGGCGCAGGCGGGCCACTCGTGGCAGCACCCTTTAGCCCCGGTTGGTATTACCAACTGGGGCTAAGACCCTTTTTTTGATTTTGGTATTTCTTATTTTGGTTTTCCAATTAGATTGGGTATTCAAATGTGTGTAGTCTACGCTTCTAATACATGTATTCGCTGCTAATACATGTATTCACGCACTTATAAGTTACTTTCAAACATTAAACACAAATAAACTATGAAACTCTATAAGTATAATACATATATATATATGCACATAAAATTTACATCATTATTCATTGTTACGTGACTTAAGACACGAACGCTCTCGCCACTTAAATATCATACAGATGTTCGTCTTGATTTGGCTTGAGTGGGACGGTCGGGTCGTAATAGAAGTCGCCTCCAGGTTTGACCACTTTTTCAAGAAAAACCCAGCAAATGACTCTTGAATTCCTTTGAGGCGGTCTTCTTTCAACACTTGTTGCTGCAACCATAGATTCTTCAATTTGCATTATAAAGAAACAAGTGTTAATATACATAAGATTAAGTTAATAGCAACAAATAATATAAATGGATGTATTTATATACATATCACATATGTTTAGATTCTCTGTAAGATTTCTTCTTGCATACACCGTGAGGTACTCGCAAACGTAGTATCCACACAGATTGTTGCCTTGTGGCTGCCTTAGAATCCACTGTAAGATATGAAAAGATTACCATCGTCATCATACGCATATGTTAAAGCATGATAAGGTAACAGATTACGAGAACTAGTAGAATTACAGGTAACATACGAGGACCCTGTGTGTCTCTTCTAGTTCTGGACGGTGTTTCGGGACGAACCAAGCCCAAACCCTGCTCAATAATTGGATCATTAGTTAATTAACTCTTGCAGTGTAGTTAAAGAGTAGGAATCCATATTTAAAGATCAAAGTTACCCCCTTTATAATGTCTATCATATCTTGGTAATCTCCCGGTGGTTTTCTCAATGAGTCAAAGATTATATATGCACTTCTTCTCATATCGATGACTATGAGTATCCAGTGAAAACTGCATTTGTTTATAGAGTCAACATATATATCTTTATGCTGAATTGAGTAATAAGTAAGACAAATTATGCAAACTATAACAACACACACCCAAAGTTGTAGGGGAAGAGTATATATTGTCTGGTCTTTTGGTTGACGAAGAACCTCGAGCATTAACATCAAGAATCTGCATATATCTGTTTGAGGATAGTTAGTTACTATACATATACATATGATATAGTCTGCATATACATGTTTGAACCATATTCATTCCAACAACTAGCAGGAGCACTGATTTCTTCGATTGTTACCCGAGCTGTGGGACACCCTTCCCAGCCTTTTCTTCTCGATAATTATCTTTTCAAGAGTGCGGTCATAGTCCGATATTGGAGATTTGTTCTGAGCATCACGTAGATTTCTCTTCTTTTCTTCCAACTTCTGCCTTAGAACTAATTGAGCTACGAAGAATGGCTGTGCAGCTTCTTTCTTTGCTTTACGGGCGTCTTCCATTTTCTAGAAATGTGCTTGCACATCGGACTTTACTAAAGTGTCTATTTCTTCGTCAGTCATCTCATATGGAAGTTCTGAGGAATCTTAACAATAACTTTCCTTATAGCTTTCCTCTTTGGTTTTGGTTGGGGGCCGACACCTTTTCTTTTGTGGCGGTCCCCTTCTTTGGCGATGGGGCGGCAGGTGTCGGCGTTGGAGACCGTCCTGGCGGCGTTGGAGACCATCGTGGAAGCGATGGGGCCGGTTGTCGGCTTTGGAAGAACGTCGTGGAGGTTCTGGGGCTGGTGTCGGCGTTGGAGGAACGTCCTGGAGGTTTGGGGAGGAACCCCGTGTCGTGCATTTCACCATCATTCATCCCTCGCAACACTATGACCAGCAGGTGATGAATGTTGACTTAGGTCTCTGGGATGAGGAGGAGGAGGCGGGCGACGGTACAATAGGAGGTGATGCCCTAGGAAAAATGATATAGCGCTTGCGCCAACAAATAAATGTCTTCTCCGCTTGTCCTAAAGTCGTCTCCCCATCCACCTCCTTCAATGTCAAGCGGAACATCGCGATGCCTTTTTCAACTCTATCCACCAAGATGCGAGCATATTCCAGCTGGTACTTTTGACCCATGGCATATTGGTGCTTCGTAAGGGTTGATATGAGATTACAATACCGGTAGCCACCATGATTGTGGTAATCCCCTCTGGAATGTGCAGCTCACATGGTGTATTTGGTTCTGTGATGTCATCCACGGGGAAGCGTAGCTTTGTGTCATCACCAGGTTGAGGCACTTCCGTGGAAGCACAACTGCTTTTCAACTGAGTTGATGGCCTGATGTTGACTTGTGGTACTGATCAAGATACTTTGCATTCAGCTCATTGCTAAACTCCACTTGCTTTTTGATTTCCTCGGCCATTCTCGCTTCAAGTTTTTCTTCTCGCTCTTTTGCTTGAAATAGCTACTTCGCGTGCTTTACTAAGCATTTGCGACATGCTAAGTTTATAGCTTCCTCCTCTTTCTTCTTTCTATGGCAGCTTCTATATGTATCTTTGTCTTGAGGGAAGCATGCTTTCACGGCACCGCGCCATGACCTCTCGTTCGCCCACCATGTTCCACAGTCCCCAGGGCATATGTCAGCTCATCCTTATCTCTATCTGGTGACCATACTCCTTGGTCCCTCAAAGCTTTAGCTTCAACCAGTTTCCTTGTTGCTTCTGTTGAGTCTTCGGTATACGTTAATCTCCGGTCTGAGGGTCCCTGCCTCCCCCATGACCAAAAAAACCACCACTTACTGCGCTCAGCCCAGTCATCTGCTTCTGGTTGGATTCCCCTAGCTTGAAGGTCCTCTTCTTCTTTTTCCCAATTAGGAAAGGCAGTCTTGTACCCACCTGATCCCATGTGATGATGGTATTGTTTTTCTCGAGCATTCTATTGGTTCAGTTGCGCTCGTGCGTCGCCCTCTTCGGATGTCTTGAAAGATACAAAGTCATCCCAAAACGGTCTCAACTTGACGTAGGTCTTATTGTTGAAATCTGGAGTAAGGTTCTTCTTGATAAAATCATTAGAAATTTCTTCTTCCAGGCCTGGAAATATGTTGCCATCCTCTTCATAGCCCAGTCCCTAACTCTCCCCTTCAAAAGCTTCAT
Source organism: Microstegium vimineum (assembly GCA_022036555.1). Classification (NCBI taxonomy): domain Eukaryota; kingdom Viridiplantae; phylum Streptophyta; class Magnoliopsida; order Poales; family Poaceae; genus Microstegium; species Microstegium vimineum. The sequence goes on along the minus strand of CM039124.1, from coordinate 30,137,338 downwards.
CTTCTGTATCCAGCGAGAAATGTTGAAGGACTTCTTGCCAAATTAGTTCCTTGTCACGATCAGAGACAAAACTAATGTCAGGACGTCCTTTCCTTTGGACGCCATTCACGAGCACTGATTGGAAGCCAATCCCTTACAAGGTAACCACAGTTGGTGGCAAATCTAGTGCATGTGGTCCAAGTACTGCCCCTGTTTCCTCATCGAATTTCGTGATAATGTACCGACCCTCCAATGGGCTTCTTCGGGCCCGTAACATTTTTTCTTCTTCCGTAGTTGTCGTTGAGCAGACGGCTATGTATATGTAGACACACAAAACTTATAAATTATAATTTATACAACGTAATTATTTTGATTTTGTAGACATATATATACCTCGGCAACAATTGTCTTGCGCGATATTTTCTTGCTCAAACATCTAGGCTGCCAAGTACTGATTCCGTCATCTACTTGATTCGTGTCGTGTCTACATTGAAAACAGAATTCCTCCATGTCATTCGGGTCGTCCATTTCTGCAACTATAAAGCTAATAAGTGTGTAACGTACTTAGAGTATAACCACTTAGGGGTAGACACTTAGGGGTTTAGCACATTTGGGGTAGACACTTAGTCTTTGTGTGACTAATAAAAGGGTTTTTAGGCCGAGTAGACACTTAGAGTTAGGCACACTTGCGGTAGACACAGTGTCTTTGTGTGACTAATAAAAGGGTTTAGGGTAGACACTTAGGGGTTTAGGCACACTTGGGGTAGACGTAAACTTAGTCTTTTGTGTGACTAATAAAGGGTTTAGGGTAGGGTAGACCACTTAGAGTTAGGCACACTTGGGGTAGACACTAAGTATGTGTGTGTAATAAAAGTTTTTAGGTTAGGTTTAGGGTAGCACTTATGATGTTATCTATAGGGTTTAGAAACTTAGGGGTTTAGGGTTAGACACTAAAGTATGTGTGTGTGTTTGTGATTGTGTGTGTCTGCAAACCGGCCCTAAACAAGTGTGTATGTGTGTGTAAACCCTAAACAAGTGGGTTTTGTGTGTGTTGTGTAAACCCTTAACAAGTGTGTAACAGTTAGGGTAGACGCATATATATCAAATCGACACTTTGGTAATAATTTGCTAATAAAAGGGTACACAATTAATATATATTAAGCAATAATGGAAAGGTGTGACCCTTTTAATTTGCTAATAATGGAAAGTGTGTAACAAATTAAGTGTGTGTATGTGTGTAAACCCTAAACAAGTGGTGTAACAAAGTGTGAGTATTAATAAAAGGGTTTTAGATAACCAAAATGGTTTAGGGTAGACCACTAGGGTTTACATGTACATCTATATAAAGAAATCCATATATATTTCAAAAGCATGAAGGGGGGTACCAAAAACATTACTAAAACAAAAATCAATTTCCAAAAACAAAATTATATTACAAAAATATTTCTTTTTTCCTAAAACTAAAAAAAAAGGGGTAAAAAAATTTTCTATTTGTAAATCTATATTTTTTGGGGGTGCAAAAATTTTTTTTAAAAAAAAAAAAAATTTTATTTCTAAAACAAAAACAATTCCCCTTTATCTTCTTCTTCCTTTAATTTGATCTTTTTTTTTCTTCGATTTCTTCTTCACCTAAAAAACATTAAAAAAAGTTAGTGGGGTGAAAAAACAAAAAAAAAAAATAAAAAAAAAATTTTAAAAAAATTTTTTCCCTTTTTTTTTCTAACAAATCCTTTTTACAAATTTAAAAAGCATTTCCCAAAATTTTTTTTTTTTTTTTTTTTCCCTTTTTTTCCCCTTTCTTTCTTTTCTTCCTTCTCCCCCAACCTTTTTTTTTTTTCCCCCCTTCTTTCCTTTTTTCCCTTTTTTTCTTCTTTCTTTTTTTTTCCCCCCCTTTTTTTTTTTCCTTTCTTTTTTTTTAAAATTTTTTCACCAAAAAAGGGTGGCTATAGTGGCCGCCGGTCGAGCGCGGGGGGGCCCCGGGGGAAGGGAGGGGGGGGAAAGGGGGGGTTGGCGCGGGTTTTTGGGGGGCGGCGAAAAAAAATTTTTTGCGGGGCGCGCCCCATGGGACGGCGCGACCCCCAAAGGGGGCGAGGACGGTTCGTGCGGGCTGGGGGGGGCGGCGGGGGCTCTAAAAACGGGCTCGGGCGGGGAGGGGGAGCCAACAAGGGGGGGTGGCGGGGGGGGTTTGGGGGGGCGGCGGGGAGGGGGCCGCCCCGGGGGGAGGCGGGGCGGCGGGCGCGAAAAATTTTTTTGAGGCGGGGGGGGGCCCGGGGGGCCCCCGGGGAAAGGTGGCGGAGGGGCCTAGAGGGTCGGGGGGGCGGCGGGGGGAAGGACCCCTTCGAGATGGGGGGGTTCCCCGGGGTTGAAGGAAAAAACAAAAAGAGGCAGAGGGGGAAAGGGGAGGGCGGCGGCCTGGCTTATATAGGTGGGGGCCTTTTTCCCAAAAGGGGTTTGGTACCGCGGCTGGGGTTAACCCTTTAGCCCCGGGTTTCCAAAACCCGGGGAAAAAAGGGGTCCTTTACCCCGGTTAAAAATTTTCCCAACCGCTTTTTAAAGGGGCCTTTTTTAGGCGGAAAAAAAAAAAAATTTTAGTGGGCAGTTTTAAGATTTTTTGGTTTTTGGTATATATTTTAAAATTTTTAAAAAAATTTTTTTTGGGGGGCTCGTAAATTGCAAAAAAAATTTTTAAAATGGGGGGGCCAAAAATTTTTAAAAAAAATAATTTTTAAATTTTTTTTTTTTTTAATATACACTAAAAAAAAAAAATTTTAAAAACTTAAAATTTTTTTCCCTTTTTTATAAAATAAATTTTAAAATAAAAAAAAAATTTTTAAAAATTTTTGGGTTTTAAGCAAAAGTTTTGTTCAATTAAAAAAAATAAAATGTTTGGGTTTTCCAACGGGAAATTTTGTTTATGCATTATTTTAACGTTAAACAAATTTTTGTTTCCCCCTTCAAAATTTTATTTTTTGGGGGTTTAAAAAATACCCTTTTTAAAAAAAAAATTGTTAATGAACAAATAAATGACCCTATATAAAAACTTTTTAATTTTTAAAAGGGTTTTTTAACTCATCAAAAAAAAAAAACTTTTTCCCCCAAAAAATTTTTTAGAACTAAACTTTTTTTTTGACAAATGTAGATTTAATTTTTCCCAAATGACTTCAAAAAGTAATTTTTTTAAAAATTTTTAAAAAAAAACACTGACAAATGTAGAACTTTTTTTTTTTTGAAACCCCAAAAAACCCAAAACCATGTCACTTTTTGGAACCCAAAACCCGCTAAGCTAGCTGCATCAAGGGGGGACTTTTTTTTATCTTCTTCTTTGACATTTGTTTTTTCCCCTTTTGGGGGTTTTTTTATGTCGTAAAAATTGGGGGGGTCCTTAAACATTTAGAATTATTTTTTTTGGGGCTTTTTTGGGGGCAATGAATGGTGCAATTTTTTTCATCCCTTTCGTAAAGTTCGGAAAAAATCTTTTTTTGTCCTCAATTCCCAAATTTTTTTTTTTTCCCCGAAAGACTATGTGGCACTTGGGCTCTTTTTGATTGATTTGTCATCATTTTTTTCCTTTTTTTTGGGTTTTTTAGACATGTCTTTTACATAGAAAACCTGATTCACATCAGCAAAAAAAAAGGGGAATGGGTTTGTCTTTTTTGGAAAACCCAAAAAATGTCGAGGCCACTGTTTTTCATCCCCCCAAACCTTTTTAATTTTTACCCCGGGGGTATCTTTTTTCCCCCAATTTTGGGGGCCTTTTTAAAAAAAGGGGCTTTAAAAATTTTTTGCATAGTATAGTTCCCAAATCTCAAAAATTTTCGGCCTTTTAAAAAGGGGTTTTTTTTTTTCCAAAATTTGGGGGCCCCGGCCCCCCTACGCGGAAAAACCCCTGTTTTGGTTTTGGGGGCCCCTTTTTTTTTGGTCTACCCCCGGGGGAAAAATATTTCCATTTTTCTCCCTAGCTTTTTACGTGAGGTGTCCCTGATGGTTGTCTACCAAGAAAAAAAAATTTGGGAAAAAAAAATGTTCATCACCAACAAATTTTTTTTTCAAAACCAATTTTTCCCAAAGTTTTCATGTTTCACGCATAAACCAAGCTTTATTCTTCCTTGAAAAAACTCGGGGGGTAGGGGAACTTTTGGGACCTCGACCCTTTTTGGGTCACCACGGAGGAGTTTTTTTTAAGTGTAAATTTTTCTTTGTTTTTTAAAAATCATCCCCCTTACCGTTTTTGTTTTCTTCCCCAGTGGGTTTCCCCTTTTCCCCCTTTTAAAAATTTCCCCCCTGTCTTGATTAAAAGGGAAAAACCCAAAAAGGGTCAAGGTTTTGGGGAATTTTTAAAAAAACATAGAACTCAATGACCTCCTCTTCCCGTTGCCCTTGGGGGTGCTTCCTTTGGGGGGGCACGTTGGTGAACATATTTTTCAGGCTCCCCTTTTAAAAAACCCTTTTTTAAGGGGAAAAATGTTGTGTGGAACACAGGACCGAATACAAATTTCCCTTGCCGGTAACAGGGTTTTCCTATTTTAAAAAAAAAGGTGGGGGAAAAAAACCAAAATCAAACGAAAAGGGCACGGGACCAAATCATTAAGAGACGATTCCTTTGGATCGTTCCTTTTGAGAAATTGCTTTGAGGAATGCACATAGTTTCACATGGCTGACTTTAAAGTGGAGGAAAATTTTTCCCTTAACAAAACCCGGGAACAATTCCTAAAAAAGTGGCTTTATGGACTTTAATTTAGGAAAATTTTTTTTCTTGCACATTTTTATTTTTAAATTTGGAGGAAAATTAAGGCCTTGATCTGCTTAGACTTTCCCAAAATGTTTTTCCTTCCTTTTTTTGCTAAAAAATTAGCTGAGGCTTTAAATAATACTCCATTTCTTTTTTCCGGAAGGTTTCCCCGTTCTTTCGTCTTAAAGTCCTGCCCCTCTTCAAGTTATCTTTCCCTTTTTTCCAAAAAACCACCCTGTCCTAGCATTTTTTACAAAAAATTTTGGCAAGTGCATCACGCGATGGGTTTGGCGGACCTCTAGCATGCAAAGGGGTAGCCCCAAAAAATGGACTTTCTTCCCATGGGTGCGCGCCATTAGCATTTTTGGGGAACCCCGGACGGCCCCTTTCCCCCCCTTTTCGAAGACTACTTCACACCCCTTTCCCAAATTTCAAGTACCTCCCTCTATTTGGTTTTTAGGCTTGGGTTTTTTTACTTTCTTTAAAAATGTTTTCCCTTTTTTTTTTGGGTTGGTGATTCTTGGGGAAAAAAAACGTAAAAGGCCGGTACACACCTTTTACATTTTTTCAGTTACCCCCGTAAGGCATCAAAAAGTTTGCATGCATTTTATCTCTTGTTTTTCTATCCTGAAAAAATTCTTGGGGGAGGCCAATCTTTGGGTTTTACATCACAATGCTCGGAGGCAAATTTTTTCCATTTGTACTCTTTTTCCCAAACATGACCCCCTGGTTTTTTTCCATAAAAGCAGGAGTTCCAAAAGGGCCTCAGGAAGACATCGATGTTTTGCCAGGTTCTTCGGGGCCTTGGATCACAGCGGGTCATAATAAAAATTTCCCTTTTTGCATAACCCCGGGGGAAAGGGGTTTTTGTACATAGGTAACAGGCCAATGCTATGACTACTGCTCTGCTCACTAAAAGGATTCATACCTCCATCTCAAACCGAACCTTAAGTTTTTTTTTTTTCGTCTTCTGCAAAAAATCTGGGGAATTTCCTCAATTTTTCCCACTGGGACCCTAGAGGGGGCTCAAATGTTTTTCCCCTTTTGGTCTTCTTTTTGCTATCGCAACAACTTTTCATGGTCCTTTTTCTGAACAACTTTCAGGCGGGGGATTATAGGAGCATACCATATAATTTGGCAGGGGTTTTTTTTTCCCAGGACCTCTTTGCCCCCCAACATGCCAGGGTTCTCCCGAAACCCTTAACCTCCCTTTTAAAAAAAACGGGGGGTTTTTCCAAATTCCCCCTAGTCCTTGCCCGGTACAGGAGCATCATTAGGCATGCCTTATAAAATTAGGATTTTTTTAAACCCTTTGGGGACCGACCCTTTTTTTCTTCGTACGTGGGGAAGCAATTCTTAGGCTTGGAAGCATCTTTTTATTAACTTGGAAAAAGCCCAAATGCCTTGCGGGTATGCCATTTTTTTTTCCTTCCTTTTAGCAATCCAGTTTTTACCCAAAATTATTTTGCCCCAACCCCCCGGGGCTCGGTTTTTAGTTTTTGTGTCCTTAGCATGCGGTCAAACTTAGTTCCCCTTTTTACTTTAAAATTTTTTGTGCATCAAAATGACTTCATCAAGACCAAATCTTCAGAGGTGTGCCCTCCGCCCCTCCCCCCCCCTTTCTTTTCTCTTCATCCATTGCGTTTATTGAAGTCACCAAAATTGGCAATAAGCGCAGGGCCAATTGTTCTTTTTGTCTTTTCCCTCAAAATTTCCCCCGTTCTCCATGTTGGTCCAAAAAAATAGTTTGACATGAAACCCGACTTCAACAAGTGTGAGTGAACAGGCCCCCTTAAAGCTAGAATATTCCTTTAAATTCTTCCCACAAGTGCATGACCAAAAACATGAAATTACCATTTCGCTTTTTTCCTGGGGCCGCACTTAAGAAACCATGCACGACATCAAAGAACTCTTTGGAGCGGCGATCAACATTGTACATCCAATCGCGTGTAAATCGTCTCATGATATAAACCCAAAACAAAATTTTAAATTTTTTATTTTGGCAAAAAAGAAATTATAAAATATCGAACAAAGGCTCTTCATAAAAACATATCGAGATGGAATATTCATCAGTGTCATTTCCATTCATACAAATACTAATGTATGCTCTTTAAAGCCTCGACATAGCATGCTAAACTACTACACAAACACAGAAAAACTAAAATGCACTTTAGTAGCATAATGATCTCCCAACCAATCCCAACTAAAGCAGACAAATCATTATTCTTCTCTCAGCATCGACAGACTTCTTGAGCTGGCTCACTGCCTCATCAGCCTTCGTACCTTCGCGACGTGTGTAACATACTCTTCCTCCCATACCCAGCCACGACATCCAGTGCCATCCCACTGAAAATAGAAATAAAAAATCAACACTTTAATCAAAATCATCAGGAAATATAGGTACAAATTAACCATAATCATCAAATGTGACAAAATATATAACTCACATTGCGATCTGGACACTTATAGAAGATCCAACCGTTGTTGGGACCCGGCTTCCCCACTCGGTAACTCTTTCATAGTCTTTTTGCATTAAACTTTCCCACAGTAATGAGAGGGAGGTCTGGCCTTAGTTGCTTTGGAACCCGATCAGAGGCCGAGTGTCCCGAAGCAGTTGTCATCTACTCTCTATACTCATTTTTCAAACTAGATATTATAAATTCCTTATATTCTAAACAAAGAAAATAAAACAACTAAAATTTACCATGTATACAACTAAAGTATTCTAAGGTAGCTACCTGTTCATATAAATATAATAATTATTTTGAGCTCAAGTGGCACATATATAAATCAAGAACAATCCACCATAAATTCATCATTTAATAATATCCTAATAAGAATCTATATATTTCTCAAACTAAGCTAAACTAATCTTGAAATGTGGAACATAAATACTCTAGAAATGAAAGGTGTATACTAGAATACTAATTTTAGTTGTCTTGTTCAAAATATTCAAACAATGTCAAGTGAAATGAAACTTAAAATAGCAAAAAAGAGAAAATCATAAATAAAAATCACATCTAGAACAAGAAAACAATATAATGTTGCCACTAAAAACATGAGAGGTTGAAGATAGTAACCTTTCAACGAGTCGATGGAGGCGTAGAAGTGATCAAATGAAGCAATGACCGAAGAGGAGATGAAGAACAATGAAGAACACCAAGAACAAGAGCAAGAACAAGAGGGGAAGAAATGACTCTCGAGCTCGGCAGGAGGAGGAAGAGAGTTCAAATAGGGGGGGATTTAGTCCCCGGTCCATAGAAACATTCGGGACTAAAGGCCCCGAATTAGCCCGGTTTGTGCCTTAAACCGGGCTAAAGGTATAACCCCGGTTGGTAATACCAACCGCGGCTAAAGGGGACCTTTAGCCCCGGTTGGTAACACCAACCGGACTAAAAGTCCTCCCTGACAATGTCTGACCAACGAGCCGTTGGGAGGGGACTTTTAGTCCTGGTTTGGTGTTTACCAACCCCGGGCTAAAGGTCCCTTTAGCCCCGGGCACAATTTCCACCGGGGCTAAAGCCGTTTTTGGAAATCAGCCAAAGGTGGTTTTTTGTACTAGTGTATGACTTCTAAGCCTATTTCAATTGATGATGATCATATTCTTAGAAAGGATAGTATGTGGTACCTCTATGGTTGCTATTGCAAAACATCCTGCTATTCATACTAAGGCATTGCCTAAGTATGTTGCACCTAACTTGAGAGGACCCAAACTAGTTTGGGTTCCCTCAACAAGTGGATGAATGTGTGTAGGTACCATTGGCATTGGAGGCTTGATTCAAAGTGTTTCATATTATCATATGATTGAGTCAAGTAATGAAGCTTAATGTTATCCTTATCCCAATGCCAAGTCAAAAGAATGAAGTCCAAATGCTACAACATACAAGTGCATGATCAAGTTGTCGTGGTTGATTGGATTATTGGAAGGCTTGCAATTATCCAAGTTGAAGATTGCTAATGGATTGAACATGATCTAATAAGGTATATTTCTTGTTGATCAAGTTCATTTGGGTGTGAATAAGTGGTTTGAATTGGATATACACATAGTGCATATGAGTTGATTGAATTGGATATATATGTGCACTAGTTGCTTGCTATTTGAATGGATTAATGCTTAGTGATCAAATTTGAGTTGGTTTGAATGGATATGATCTAGAGACTACTCTTAGTAAGTGGATTTAATGGATATATGTCTCTTGATAGTGTTCAAACAAGTTAATTTCAAGTTTGATTCAATTTGAAGAAGCATAGCTCAATTTGTCAACTCTTGTCAATATTCAAAATTTGAGCTAGTTGTGATCATAGCCATGTTTAAGAGATCAAATCTATTTGGATTGGCTTGAAATTTGGTATGCATACTCTACACTTATGGTATTAGTTGCTGAGAAAATTTCATGGATATTGGATAAGGGATACTTCGGTTTTGGAGTGGATCTTTTCTACACATGTGCAGCAATTTTCAGCATGTACCTAGGTGGAAAGATGTGAAATCTGTTAGCAATATATTAGTCCACTGAAGCTCAAATTTTTATAGCTGCTAGATGACTTAGTGAATCACATCTCCACCAAATTTCATGATCATTGGATATGTACTTTGGGAGATATGATATATTCTTTAAAGAGTACAAAATCTGCTAGAAAAGTGACAACATTGGATTTATCTAAGAGTCACTTAGATTGAAAGGTCCTCAAGTTGGAATCATGCTTATAAGTGATTGAGGTACCTATGCTATCATTGAGTACAAGTCCATTTGATTGTGGAGTGTATTTGGCACATATTTAGTACTCAAGATGAGGATCAATCAAACAAAGTCATTTCAAGTGAGTATTAAGGATGGTTCTTGGAGAGAGGTCACTTCTCCCTTTTGTAGGGGCTTGCCGTCTTTTGTAGGTAAACCAAGTGTGGTACTAGGAAGGCTAACATGGAAGTGGTGATCTAGGGATCATTTGGAGATGCTTAGTTGAAGCTATCAATAGGATTTATCAAGAAGAAAAGCAAGCAACACCCAAAAGAGAGAGATTCATGAATTTAACCTACAAGTGTATCATGACATTCAAGTAGTATCATATTCTACAAGTGGTACACCATTTGTACTCTCTCATGCAAGCAAAGATCAAGAAAAGAAGCAAGTCAACCACAACAAGAAAGTGCACTTGATCATTAGTGGGACTCAAATCATATGGGTAAAGATTAACATTCCAAGTGGTATTCATTGGTCTTCACCATGCTCTTAATGGGAATTCACATTGCTAATTGGAGATGAAAATTGACTATCCTCTAATTGAGAGTTCCTATGTCATTTTGGTAATTGAGTGACAACTTAGGTGAACTAATATGTGTCTAAGTGATATATACATAGGAGATTAGTTCACATGTGATTGTGTGATGAAGGAGCTTAATTGCACACGAGACATGACATGGAGTCATGCGATCAAGGTGGAGAAGATCAAGATGAGGCTTGGCTTGATGGACCGGTTGCAAGTGTGAAGGGCAAGTGAGTGATACTTGGCGCTGATGGACCAACGCAACGGTGAAGAGCAAGTGAGGTCAAGATCAATGAACCAATACGGTCACGTGATGATATGAAGTGGATCATATCATTTTGGTGATAGGTTGGTGCATGTGTTGCATCAACATTGGAGATGGAGATGCAATGGAATGCGCAAGGCAAAGGTATAACCATAGGGCATTTCATTCACCGGTCATAGGTGTGTAGAGAAGATTATGACCGGGTAAAAGGTCCTAGATGGCTAGAGGGGGGTGAATAGCCTAATAAAAATTCTACAAATCACTAGAGCAAGTGGTTAGATAACACTAAAGCGAAGCTTTTTGCTCTAGCTCTATTTGGGGTGCAAAGCCACCTATCCAATGCAATTCTAGTTAGCTAAGTGCCTAACAAACAAATAGCAAGAACCTAAGGCACTTAACTTGAGCTAGCAAGAACAACTAACAAGCTAAGCTAACAAGCTAACTAGAGAGCTAACCAAGCAAGATATGAACAAGGTAAATACAAGAGAGGAGGTGATTGTTATACCAAAGCCTTGTGATGTATGGATTTCAATAGGATGAACCAATCACAGTGAATACCAATGAATAGCCGGGAGACAAGATGACAATCGATTTTTCTCCCGAGGTTCACTTGGATGCCACCAAGCTAGTCCCGTTGTGTCGACTACTCAAATGGTGTTTCGGTGGCTAATTGGCAATTCACAAGCCAAGCCCACTACCCGGGCGCCACAGAAACCACCCAAATGAGAGTAACTCAAAGACTACGAGCAATCCACTAGAGTTACCCTTTGGCGCTCCACTGAGGTGGGTACACGCCCTCTCACAATCGATGAAGCCGGCCACGAACAATCACCAACACGTGTCGAAGCTTCTCCTCAATCGCCAAGCCGTCTAGGTGTTGGCAAACACCAAGAATAACAAGAAATCCTATGGCGATGACAATGACCAAGTGCCACTAAGATGCAATGCAATGATCAATGCACTTGGTTCACTCAAACTCTCACAAGAATGCAATTGAAGCAAAGAGAGATGAGTTGGGGGCTATCTCAAGAAAGCACAAGTATGTCAAACGAATGGGAGGTGCAAGAGAGATGCCCAAGGGCCGGCCAAAACATATTTATAGCCTTCCACAAAAGACTAGCCGTTTTCCCCTTCTTCCTGGCTTTCCTACGTGCAACCGGACGCAGTCTCCATGGGGGGTCTGGACCATCACGTCTACGTCCGGACCCTCCTCCAGTTTGAATTTGCCCGTTGGCGCCTTCTCTATGCTGACGTGCCGACTCCGGACGCACGCAACAGTAGCGTCCGACTCACTTTCTTCTGCGTCCGGACCCAAGCCAGAGAGGGTCCAGAGAGCTCCTTGGCTCCAGTCCTGCGTCCGGTCTCTTGCGTCCGGACACACTTCAGCGTCCGGATAAATATAACAGAGGAGTCCAGAGAGCGCCGAGCTCCGGACCCGCGACCGGAGTCAGCGTCCGGACTCTCTTTAGCGTCCGGACCTCCTATCCATAGAGGCCGAGGCCTAAGGTCTGCTTCCGGACGCACGTCCATTTGTCTGGACAGCACTTAGCTTGTGTTCGGACCCTACATCCGGAGCCCTTCTGAGTGCCAGACCAAGCCTTCTCTTCTTCTCCAAGTTTCCATGTGCTAACACCTTGTGATCCATGCCTTTGTTCACCTGTGTTAGCTTTTACAATATATTTTTCTTGATTTAGTTTAGTTCTTTGTGTCACTTAGGTTCATTTTAGATATGCAATGCAAATGACCTAGTGGCACATGATAACCGCAATCGAAACGAGTTTTCCCTTCTTAATAGTACGGCAATCTATCCTAAAGGTGATCACACTCTCTATAGTGTCTTGATCACTAAGCAAAAAATGGCCCTATAGATATACCTTTGCCTTGAGCCCATTTTTGTTTTTCTCTTTCTTCTTTTCCTTAGTCCATGGAGCACTTGATTCATCATGATCATCCATCTAGCTCCATGTATCAAGATGAACCACCCTATCTTGATCATGCACTTAGTACAAGGGTTAGTCCATAGGTTTCATCAATTAACCAAAACCAAACAAGGTCTTTCAATCTCCCCCTTTTTGGTAATTGATGACAACCTTTCACAAATGAATATATATGATGAAAATTTTCACTTTGGTAGTGTTTGCTCCCCCTACATATGTGATATATGAGTTTGGTTCATTTTGATCACATATGCATGAATAAGAATTGTGGGAGAGTAAATGCTACCAAATGATGCTAAGGTGTGTAGGATGGACCTTTGAAGCGTGATACCAATCGGAGTGCAATATTAACCATCCTTAGCACCATGCATGCCTAGAAAACACTTGACAAACAACTTGGAAACACTTTGAGAGAACTAGATACCACATGAAAGACTCAAGACCTAATCATGCTAGTTCTTCAAGCACCAAGAGATTGTGTTTCTAGGAATCACCACACAAGTATATCATGAATATAAGTACATATGCAAGCAAGCACTTATGAATGCACAACGATATGCAACAACTTTATTCATAGGCTTGCTCCCCTACTTGTGTGCTTTCATTTTCAAAAAAAATCAAAAATATTTTTCTTTGTCATACTACTTACTCTTACTAACTTCTCCCCCTTTGTCATCTATTATCATAAAAGATGTGCTCAAAGGTTTGATTATTGGAGAGAAGTGTTAGTTGTGGTTCAATCTAGATTACTTTCCCCAAGCTATTTAACTCGGTTTAAACCATGGTCAAGCTTGTTCACACATCCTAGAATGGTTATCTTGCCCACGTTGAGCTAAACATTTGAAGTTCATGATCTAGATCAAACTCTAGGATTGCAAGCCCACAAATATGTCATATGCTACCACTAGATCAAATCAAGCATAGAGGAAATAGTGGTACCATATAAGCATCAAATCATTTGATTTTCATGAATGAGCCTAATGAATTGATGTCTAGATGCACTAACAAGTCCTAATAAGGATGAGTGACATGTCAATCAACTTGTACCTTGTATAGCTCGAAGGAGAGGCATGTCATATACGGGGGTGCATCAACACATATTTGAGAAGTCAAGAATGTTCAACTCATTTCTTAGCTTGCAAAACCTCTTCTCATCTAATGGCTTGGTGAATATGTCAGCAAGTTGATCATCGGTGTCAACACTTGTGATTTTGATATCACCCTTTAGTTGATGGTCTCTTATGAAGTGGTGCCTCACATCAATGTGCTTGGTTCTTGAATGTTGAACCGGATTGTTGGTTAGCTTCACCGCACTTTCATTGTCACATAGCAATGGCACTTGCTTGAAATTGATTCCATAGTCATTCAAAGTTGCTTTCATCCAAGCAATTGAGCACAACAACTACCCGCACTTATGTATTCGGCTTCGGCGGTAGAGAGTGCAACACTATTTTGCTTCTTTGATGACCAAGATACAAGTGACACGCCTAGCATTTGACATGTGCCTGATGTGCTCTTTCTATCAATCTTGCATCCCGCATAGTCAGAGTCCGAATATCCAATTAGCTCAAAGTTAGACCCCTTGGGATACCAAAATCCAACATCTTGTGTATGCTTCAAGTACCTCAATATACTTTTTGTAGCCTTCAAGTGACTTTCTCTAGGAGAGGCTTGGAATCTTGCACACATGCATACACTAAACATCACATCCGGCCTAGAAGCGGTCACATAGAGTAGGCTTCCAATCATAGACCGATACAACTTTTGATCCACCATGTTGCCACTATCATCACTATCCAAGTGTCCATTAGTGCCCATTGGAGTGCTAATGCCTTTTGAATCTTCTATGCCAAACTTCTTCATCATATCCTTGATGTACTTGCCTTGACTCACAAAGGTGTCATTCTTCAATTGCTTGATTTGAAGACCAAGGAAGTAGCTAAGTTCACCAATCATTGACATTTCAAACTCATTTTCCATCATCTTGCCAAATTCTTCACAAAAATCTTGATTGGTTGAACCGAATATGATATCATCCACATATATTTGTTGCACAAATAGATCTTTGTCAAGCTTCTTGGTGAAGAGAGTAGTATCAACCTTCCCATAATAAACCCTTTAGATATAAGGAAGTCCCTTAATCTTTCATACCATGCTCTAGGTGCTTTCTTCAAGACATATAAAGCCTTTCTCAACTTGTACATATGGTTGGGCTTCTTGTCATCTTCAAAACTAGGAGGTTGCTCAACATATACTAGCTCATTGTTGTATCCATTCAAGAAAGCATTCTTCACATCCATTTGGTATAGCTTTATGTTTGTGTCACATGCATAGGCCAATAGAATCCTTATTGCCTCTAATCTTGCAACCGGTCCATAAGTTTCTCCAAAGTCAAGACCCTCAACTTGAGTGTATCCTTGAGCTACCAATCCTGCTTTGTTCCTCACAACTATACCATCTTGGTCTTGCTTGTTTCTAAATACCCATCTTGTGTCAATCATATTGTAGTTCTTCGGTCTTTCAACTAGTTCTCAAACTTGGTTCCTAGTGAAATTGTTGAGCTCTTCATGCATAGCATTGACTCAATCAACATCTTGTAGGGCTTCATCAATCTTTGTTGGCTCTATGGATGATACAAAAGAGTAGTGCTCACAAAAGGATGTCAATCTTGATCTTGTTTGAACACCACTTGTAATGTCACCAACTATTTGATCAATGGGGTGATCTCTTGCAATGTTGGTCAGTTGGATAATAGGGACTTGATTGCTTGAGCTTGGTTGAGATGAACTAGCAACTTGTTGATCTTGCACTTGAGAGGTACTAGCTTGCATTTGAGGTGAGTTGAGCACTTGATCTTTGTCATCTTCAATGTCAATCACTTGTATTGGCCTAATATCACCAATATACATGCTCTTCATAACATTTGCCAATTGAGGACCACTCACATCTTCTAGGTTCTCATTCTCAACTTGAGAGTCATTTTTTTCATAAAACTCAACATCATGAACCTCCTCAAGTATACCACTAGCCGAATTCCAAACTCTATAGGCTTTGCTTGTGGTTGAGTAACCAAGTAAGAACCCTTCATCACACTTCTTGTCAAACTTTCCAAGTCTTGTGCCTTTCTTCAAGATGTAGCATTTGCACCCAAAGACTCTAAAGTATGCAATGTTGGGCTTTCTTCCATTCAATAGCTCATATGGAGTCTTCTTCATCAATGGATGACAATACAATCGATTGCTAGAGTAGCAAGCGGTGTTGATAGCTTCGGCCCAAAAGGATTGACTCACATTGTACTCACTAAGCATAGACCTTGCCATATCAATCAATGTCCTATTCTTCCTCTCAACAAGGTCATTTGATTGTGGAGTGTACTTAGCTGAGAGTTGATGCTTGATTCCAAGCTCATCACATAGCTCTTCAACTAGCAAGACATTGGATATGCTCAAGTCATTGGATATTGCAATCTTGCCAAGACCCTTGACCTTGCCCTTGCCATTATCACCAAATGTAATACTATCAATGCCATCATTGGTGTTGGAGTTGATTGATTTGAACATTCTAGAATCCCCAGTCATGTGTTGAGTGCACCCACTATCAAGCACCCAATGTCTTCCTCCGGCTTTGTAATTGACCTACAAAACAAATTAGTTCTTCTTAGGTACCCATACTTGTTTGGGTCCTCCAAAGTTAGTTACCAAGGACTTTGGTACCCAAATAGCCTTATTCTTAACATGAATCAAAGTGCATAGAGGTAGCTTTAGCAAACTTGGTTTGGCTTATGTTAAGTTTGCAATATTGGTCGACATGCCCCACTTGCTTGCATTTTGTGCAATACCGGCCATTGCTCCTCACAAAGATAGGCTTAGGAGTTACAAAAGCCGACTTGCCCTTCTTGGGGGTATAGCCCAATCCCTCTTTATAGTGGGAAAATCTTTGGCTACCCAAGCACTTTAGCAAGCGGGCATCTCCACCATATGTCTTACCCAAAGCATAAGTGAGTTCATTAACATCATTTTTCAATTTTTCATTTTCAATCACTAGTGTAGCATCATCCTTTGAGATATCACTAGTGGAGGTGCAAGTGGAGGTGCTACATTGTGTCTTGGTTGGTGCACCAATGATAGGGGTGAAAAATGATTCATCTAGAATATCACAAGTTATTCCAATATTGCATGATGCAACAACCTTATCCTTGCTTTGATCAAGGAGAGAGGAGTGAGCCTTTTCAAGCTTGTAGTGAGTCCTCTCAAGCTTCTCATTGGCTTCCATTAGCCTCTCATGAGAGTCATTGAGCTCATCAAAGGATTGTTCAAGAGCCTTAAGCTTCTTGTTCAATTCTTTGCACTCCTTTCTCTTTTTCTCAAAGCACTCATAAGTTTGCTTCATCATCTCAACTAGTTCCTCCTTGGAGTATTCCTCCTCATCGTCACTACTATCATCATCACTATCACTATCATTATGAGATTGTACCTTAGTTGGCTTAGCCATGAAGCATGATGGAGTGTCGAAGATGGATGGCTTGTTGTTGATAGCAATGCTTGCCAAAGCCTTCTTCTTGGTCTTCTTACTCTCATCATCACTAGAATCATCATCGGAAGAGTCACTATCATCCCAAGTTACTACATAGGATTCACCCTTCTTCTTCTTGGTGAAGGATAGCTTCTTCTCCTTCTTGTCATACTTGCTCTTCTTCTCATCATCATCACTATGATTGGGACAATTCGCAATCATGTGATCGGTGCTCTTGCACTTATAGCATCTCTTCTCATATTCTTTGCCCTTGAAGTTATCTCTTCTCTTTCTAGCACCATAGCCCTTCTTCTTCATGAACTTGTCAAACTTGCGCACAAAGAGGGCCATCATCTCATCATCATCATCACTAGCTTCTTCATCATCACTTGACTCTTGCTTCTTTGCTTTTCCCTTGCTCTTGGATGAAGAAGCCTTGAATGCTAAGCTCTTCTTTTCTTTATTTTCTTCCTTGACCTCTTCTTCTTCACTTTCCTCATTGTATTGCTCTTCGGTCATGATCTCACCAAGTACTTCATTGGGAGTGATTTTGTCCAAACCATCTCTCCTAATTATTTGCCTCAAAGTTTTGTATTTCTTAGGAAAACAACCAAGAAAGCGGTTTGAGAAGTCTTCATCTTTGACCTTCTCACCCAAGCTCTTGAGATCATTGATGATCACTTGGAGCCTATGGAACATTTCCGGGATGGACTCATCATCCTTCATCTTGAAGTGAGATAGCTTGTCCTTGAGCATGTATAGCTTGGCATTCTTTACCGTTGAAGTGCCCTCATATGTATCTTCTAATCTCTTCCACACTTCACTTGCTTTCTCTAGACCTTTGATTTGTTCAAACACCTTGGAGTCAATGCCATTGTAGATGACATTGAGTGTCATGGTGTTGCATTGTTGGTTCTCTTGCTCTTTAGGTGTGGGAGCGGCTTCATCAAGAATGACAAAGTCATGTTCGGTCACACTCCACACCTTCTCATGTATTGAGCCTAGATGCATCTTCATCTTTCTCTTACAATAATCAAATGAGGTGCCATCAAACATTGGCGGTTTGCTCCCCACATGGTTGAATGATATTTGAGCCATCACTAACACCGAAGGTTGTTAAGCCTTGATAAAAGCGGTGACCACGGCTCTGATACCACTTGAAAGGTCCTAGATGGCTAGAGGGGGGTGAATAGCCTAATAAAAATTCTACAAATCACTAGAGCAAGTGGTTAGATAACACTAAAGTGAAGCTTTTTGCTCTAGCTCTACTTGGGGTGCAAAGCCACATATCCAATGCAATTCTAGTTAGCTAAGTGCCTAACAAACAATAGCAATAACCTAAGGCACTTAACTTGAGCTATCAAGAACAAATAACAAGCTAAGCTAACAAGCTAACTAGAGAGCTAACCAAGCAAGATATGAACAAGGTAAATACAAGAGAGGAGGTGATTGTTATACCGAAGCCTTGTGATGTATGGATGTGAATAGGATGAACCAATCACAATGAATACCAATGAATAGCCGGGAGACAAGATAACAATCGATTTTTCTCCCGAGGTTCACTTGGTTGCCACCAAGCTAGTCCCTGTTGTGTCGACTACTCAAATGGTGTTTCGGTGGCTAATTGGCAATTCACAAGCCAAGCCCACTACCCGGGCGCCACAAGAAACCACCCAAATGAGAGTAACTCAAAGACACGAGCAATCCACTAGAGTTACCCTTTGGCGCTCCGCCGAGGTGGGTACAAGCCCTCTCACAATCGATGAAGCCAACCACGAACGATCACCAACACGTGTCGAAGCTTCTCCTCAATCGTCAAGCCGTCTAGGTGTTGGTAAACACCAAGAATAACAAGAAATCCCGCGGCGATGACGATGAACAAGTGCCACTAAGATGCAATGCAATGATCAATGCACTTGGTTCACTCAAACTCTCACAAGAATGCAATTGAAGCAAAGAGAGATGAGTTGGGGGCTATCTCAAGCAAGCACAAGTATGTCAAATGAATGGGAGGTACAAGAGAGATGCCCAAGGGCCGGCCAAAACATATTTATAGCCTTCACAAAAGACTAGCCGTTTTCCCCTTCTTCCTGGCTTTCCTACGTGCAACCGGACGCAGTCTCCATGGGGGTCTGGACCATCGCGTCTGCGTTCGGACCCTCCTGCAATTTGAATCTGCCCATTGGCGCCTTCTCTATGGTGACGTGTCGACTCCGGATGCACGCAACAGTAGCGTCCGGACTCGCTTTCTTCTGCGTCCGGACCCAAGCCCGAGAGGGTCCAGAGAGCTCCTTGGCTCCGGTCCTGCATCCGGTCTCTTGCGTCCGGACACACTTCAGCGTCCGGATAAATATAACAGAGGAGTTCAGAGAGCGCCGAGCTCCGGACCCGCGACCAGAGTCAGCGTCCGGACTCTCTTTAGCGTCCGGACCTCCTGTCCAGAGAGGCCGAGGCCTAGGGTCTGCTTCCGGACGCATGTCCATTTGTCCGAACAGCACTTAGCTTGCGTCCGGACCCTGCGTCCGGAGCCCTTCTGAGTGCCAGACCGAGCCTTCTCTTCTTCTCCAAGCTTCCATGTGCTAACACCTTGTGATCCATGCCTTTGTTCACCTGTGTTAGCTTTTACAATATAGTTTCTTGGATTTAGTTTAGTTCTTTGTGTCACTTAGGTTCATTTTAGATATGCAATGCAAATGACGTAGTGGCACATGATAACCGCAATCGAAACGAGTTTTCCCTTCTTAATAGTACGGCTATCTATCCTAAAGGTGATCACACTCTCTATAGTGTCTTGATCACTAAACCAAAAATAGCCCTATAGATATACCTTTGCCTTGTGCCGATTTTTGTTTTTTCTCTTTCTTCTTTTCCTTAGTCCATGGAGCACTTGATTCATCATGATCATCCATCTAGCTCCATGTATCAAGATGAACCACCCTATCTTGATCATACACTTAGTACAAGGGTTAGTCAATAGGTTTCATCAATTAACCAAAACCAAATAAGGTCTTTCACCGGGTTTAGGATAGATAGCTGTACTATCAAGAGGAGTAAAATTGTTTGAATATCGGTTATCGAGTGCCACCATGAGCGATCTAACTTTGCGATGTATTAGGATCAAGTGACACGGTAAGAGCAAGTGAAAAATGCTTTGAAAAAATTGTGCAAATGCTAACACACATGCACAAGGTGGTGAACACATTTGTGTTAGCACAGGAGAAGCAAAGGAAGAAGTGTGGAGGAGTCTCGGCCAAAAACCGAGCTCCGGACGCTAGGGTGCCTGAGGTCCGGACCATTGGAAAATGCGTCCAGAGGCAACCCCTAGGTCTCGGCCTGGTTGTGAGCTCCGGACGCTGGGGCTTGGGCGGTCCGGACCAACCGGTGTGCGTCCGGTCGCCTGCCCCCTTGACCGAGCAGAGCTGACAAAGTGGGTTCGGACGTTGTCGTCGTCTGGACAATGAACTCCGGACACGCGTCCGAAGGAAATTGGCTTTCGGGTGCTCTCTGTGTAGCGTCCAGACACTGTGAACAGTGCGTCCGGACCGAAGCTACAGGAGCGTCCGGAGACGCGTGGCAGAGCGAGGCGTGCATGCCAACGGCTCTTTCAATCGGGAAGAAGGGTCCAGATGCGTGCGGCATGGTCCGAACCCGCACTGTTAGGTGCGTTCGGACCCTCTGCATGAAGCCCAATGAGTGGGCAAAACGGCTAGTTTCATGGGGGAGCTTATAAATAGCTCATGGCCGGCCCTTGGGGCTGGTTGAGCACCTTAGGGATGTGTTGCCCTTAGTGTGCTTGGTGAAGGAGTCCTCTAACTCACTTGTGCAAACAATAATGTAATTCTAATTGCGAGTGAGTGATCTCTAGTGTGTTGCTTTGAGAGATAGCTTCGTATGGCACTAGGTGATCGTGTTGCAAGCTGGTGGTGCTTGTTACTCTTGGAGGTTGCCACCTCCTAGACGGCTTGGTGATTGAGGCTTCATCGAAGCCCGCAAGAAGATTGTGCGGCGCTCCGGAGAAGTGCTTTGTGAGGGGTATTGTGCTCGCCCCGCGGAAGATCGCGAAGAGCAACTCTAGTTGAGCGTGTCATTGAGCTACCCTCACTTGTGGGTAGATTCTTGCGGCGCCCAAGTGAGTGGGCTAGGCTTGTGAACACCTATTAGCCGCCGAATCACCAAGTGAGTGGTCGACACAACGGGGACTAGCTTGGTGGCGACCAAGTGAACCTCGGGAGAAAAATCACTGTGTCAACCTTGTACATCTTCTCGGTGGTTTTATTCTCCAAATCACTAGCTTGTATTTACTTATTCATACTTGTGCTAGTGATTAGTTGTTGCTCTTGTAACTAGTTAGCTTGTGTAGCTTAACTAGTTGCCTTCTAGATTATGTAGCATAGGAGTAGATCTTGAGTGGCTAATTGGCTTGTATAGCCTTGTTAGTCACATTGCTTAGTTTGTGTAGCTAAGTAAGTTGAGCTCTCTAGTTGACTAGTGTTGTCTTGCTAGTGAGCTTAGGTGGTTTGTGCTTTGCTTACTAGTATGTGTAGGAGCTCTCTTTGTGTTTAGAGTACTAGTTACTTAGGTTTGTGTGACCTTGCAACCTAGACTTGTTTAGGTGAGCTTCCTAGCTTGGCATCTTAGTAAGCCCAATTAGTATAATTTGCTAGGTGCTAAAGTTATAGATAGAGGGGTGTAGTCTTGGTTAGACCGATAATTTTAATTCCGCATTTGTTTCAGTTAGCCGTTACGCTTAAGTTTTAGAAAAGACTATTCACCCCCTCTAGTCCGTCATCTTGACCCTACAGCCGGCTCAGGCGTTGCCAGAGCAAGGGGCAGTGCCGGGGGCGCGGAAGCAGCAGCGACCGGAGTGTTGTAGGTGGACACCGACGCGGAGGCAGCGGATGCTGCAGAGGCGGAGGTGATTACACTAGCTTGATTTGTCTCTTTTTTTGTGTGTTACCATCGTGGAAAGGAGTGTAGTTATCTGATCATCTCGTTGTAGGCGGATTCCGTAGGTGCTTGTTGTAATCTGTGTTGTCCTCTTTTGTTTGTTTGTTTAATTCATTTTGGTTTTAACAATTTGTTTGTGCACGGACACATGGGGGGAGGTCAGAAGGGTGTTGGATCTAGTGGTCACTAACATTTAGGCATAAGGACAGGAGGAGTATTTTGTTGGTGTTTGATCTTCTAGAATTAGTGTATGTTGGTTGCTGAGCTTGTATGCATGATCTCTGCTTCATTTTTGCCTTGTAGTTCTGTATGTGTATTGAAGTAATTTTTTTCTTCAGATTAGTTTCAATTCATGGTCTAACTGCTTGTGTTATTGGGTGTGAGTGTAAACTGTTGCATTACTGAGTGTGAATTGTATATCTCCCCTAGTGGTCTGTCAACAAGTGCATTTGATGATTGATTTTTCTTTTGGGTGTGATTATAAACTGATGTATTGGTGAGTGTGAACTGTAGGTCTCCTCTAGTGCGTGTGTGAGTGTGAATTGATGCAAGCACTTTTTGAGTGTGAATTGTATATATTTCCCCTATTGCTTCAGTGTGTGTTTGTGTGTTTGGTTTTTTCTTAATCAAGTTTCAGAGTCTGATAGTCTGATACTGATAAGGACCAATTTTTTTTGTTTGTTGTGCTCAGTTTCATCAACAACAAGTTCAACAACCAGTCACTGAGCACTACTCACTTTTAATACTGATAACTAAACCTTCAATTGTTAATGATTTGGAAATGAAAACCATGCCCCTTTATATTTTTTGCAAACTACTTATTAGAACTGTATATTGTATGCTCTTTGTGTTTTAACTTCAGATAAGTATAACTTTTCAGTGTAAGAAAGGGCTCTCTGTTTCTTTCTTTTTTAGTAAACACTTTGTGTTTCGTCTGCCCTTTTTAAAGCTCTATAAAACATCTTGTCTAAGCTAAGACGAGGATTTCTAAATTACTTCCCCATCTAAGGGCCTGGTATGCATATATGCTATAGCAGATCTTTGTTTTTGCTCAAATGCTTGGCTAGAGACTTGAGGAAGTGAGAATTGGATGGCTCGATTTGCGATAATGTGTTTTTTTATACAAAGTCCACCAATCTGTAGTTTGTATTAACTAGCCGAGTCAGACTTTTTTTTCTTGTATTGAGTCAGACTATTTACCAAACCCAGATTCACCATGTGTTACATTACTGCATCCATGGGGTAAAATAGTGTATAGCTTGGATGTAAATATAAAATACACGGGGGAAAATTGCTGACACTGATAACATAGGTTTTTGGCAAATGAGTCTGTCCTTTTGGGAGAACTCTAATATGCCAGTGATTGATATAGGGCAGACCTGGGTCATAGTTTTGGAATGTGAAGAGAAAAATAGTGGGGCAACAAATATGAACCCATGATATCATTTTTTTAGAACCCCAGTGCCCAACATTACAACAAAGCCTAATGCCACTCCACCACAAGCATCATGGAACAGTAGCAATTGTTTGTCTGTACCTCTTCATAGCTGCCAACACCATCCATTGCATATATCTCTGTAGCATTTCTTTCTGATGTTGCTAAGCTTTTTTGAACATAATTTAGAATACTTTCGCTACTTGGGGAAAGCTAGATGGTTGAGTTTCTGTCTGTATAATGGTTCTTCTCTTGCACATCTTGGAATTTGTAATTCTGAATAATTATACAACACTTAGAGTTATAGTATTTTTTTTGTAAAACTATTCACTGATGTCATGTTTCAGAAGTTTCGTTAATTCAATTGAACTATGATAGCTTAAATAAGGTACCTAGCTTTTGAGCAAAAATCATTAGAATATCAGTATATGCAACAAGAAACACTGAATGTAGTACATGGTCATAAAAGGTACATGTTCTCTCGTTGCATCATCTTGCTTGAGGATTGCTATAATTCTTGATGCCTATGTATCAGTAATTATATTGATTTTTAACTGTTGGCATGTTTATTTAGTGAACTTTTGTTCTTCAGGTTTGATTGTTTTTTTTTTTTTGCAGTATAATTTGATGATCTAGATCTTAGTTCTTGCATATAGGAATTTAATGGATTGTGATCAGAGAACTAAAATTGATGGCTACAGCACTAAACTGATTACAGCAGGCATGATTATAACAATTCTAGATGCATTCAGGTAATTCGAATTGAATTAGTTTGCTGGAGTTTACCTTTGTTTCTTGATAATTTTCTTCTTCGTTTTCTTGTGTTTGAATCTTTTGTTTCCCCTTCCCCTATTCTGTATGTTTTGGTTTGTCTTTGGCTTTCTTTCTTGGCAATCAAGTTGATTCCATCTTTTATGTCTTACGTGAGCACGTGGGAAGCCATGGAAACAGATCTGATCTGGTGGAGGTTGTTTTGTGTGGTCCTTGCTATGAGATTCGGTTTTTTATGTTGTCTCAGCTTTAATGTTGACGTGTCTCTGTTTGATTTGTTAAAAATCTGATTGATTCAAGAGAAGAAAATCAACCGGAAGTTGTGTATTCAGTCACCTTTTTCGGTTGTTTTGTTTTTGTATTTCTATCGGATTGTAATCAGTTTGAGTGCTGACGTGTCACTGTATGATTTGTTGAAAATCTGATTGATTGAAGGAAAGAAAATCAACCGGAAGTTGTGTAGTCAGTCCCATTTATTTTTTCTTTTATATTTTCTTTTGGTTTTCTTATGACTTATATTCCTTAAATATTCCGTGTCATGTATTGGTTTAAAACATTATTTTTGTTAGGATGAAATACTTTTTTTCATTGAAATTAAATGGTTTGATACAATTTATGGTTTGTTTGGTACAGCTCACAGCTTCAAGCTATTGTGAGCTGTTTTTTGTTTTGCCAAAGACATCTTTTTAAAACAGTTTCACTTATAAAGTTGTTTTTATTCCACTCTCACAAAGATATAAAGTGGGATGAAGCTGAAATTGGTAGCTTATCATAACTCTCTCCTCCTTTCTCTCTCACATGCATGCATAAAGTTGTTGGTGAAGCTGTTTTGCAAACATTTTTTCCAAAATAGTTTAGCTTCACTTAAAGAGCTGTTTACAAAGCTATTTGCTAAACAAAACAACTTCACTAATGAAGCTGAGCTGTGACCCTTAGTAACCGAACGTATTTTATAAGTAACGTGAATCAAATATGTAGTGTATTGATAGAGGACGATAGTCCTTTGTTGGAAGGTAGTCCTGTGTCGTACGTAGGTCCTTTGTACCACTATTTATTTATTCATTATTTTATGGCTCAGAAAAACAAAAAAAAAGCTTGGGAATAGAAAGCGACGTGGAAAACTCAGTAAAAAACGGCACACGAGAGCGTGGCACCTGACACCTGGCAGGAGACATGCGGAAATCTTCGCTGCAGACCACCAGTCGGCGCGAAGTCAAGCGCCGACCCCTGCGAGGCTGTGACCAATGCCACTGATTTTGTGCAGCGCGGCCCACGAGCGACGCCGGCCCACACAAGCACGCAACGGACGTTCAACACCAGCCCACGTGCCCGCAGTTTTCGACTTTTCCAGCGCTGCATGCTTCGTGTTTGGCCTTTTCTTTTCTCTTTCTGTAATTCTTTTTTATTTTTCTTTTCCATATTTATTTTATATGTTTTTATTATGTATTGTCTTTATTTCATGTTCTGCTGTCGCTAGTGGATAATTATATTTCAAGGTTCGGATTAGTTTTTTCTTTTACTTTTCTTTACTTTTTTGCGTTGGAATTTTTTGCCTTCGACGTTTTGGTATTTTATTTCCTTTATCTTTTTCATTTGTCTTTTCTTATCTTTTATTCTTTTATTTCATTAATTATTTTTTATTATTTTTTACTTATTCTTTTACTTTATTTGATTTCTTCTATTTATTTTTCTTTGTTGTTTATTTGTGTTTTCTCTATTATTTGTTTTATTTTTTAATTCATATATTTTAATGAGGTTAATATGATGTCTATAAAGTATACACATAATGTTCTATAATACATTTTTCTAATATTAATATGGTATGTGATGTTTTATAATTATTCTTGAGCATTTACATAGCTTCGGGAGATGTTTTATGATATATTCTAGTGCGGGACTCTTTCTTTCTATGTGCATGCATGTTTCATTCGGAAGCACCACGTCCAATCCCTCTTTTTTCGGCTTTTGTTATTTTTTCTTTATGTTTTCTTTCCCTGTGTTGTTTCATTTTGTCTTCATCTTCTTTATATTTTATTTTTTAATCCTTCACTAATTAAATGTCTTTCTTATTTTATCTTTATTTTTAAGTTTTATTCTTTTTTATTTCTTTTCTTCTATTTAAATGGTTTTTTCTCTTTTTTTTTTGCTTTTCCTTTTTCTATGTGTTGTTTACTTGTTTTATTTTCAATTGTATTTCCTTTTTTACTTTTCTTTTTTTCCTTTCGTGCATTTATTTTCCTTTACCTTTTTCTTTTATTATATTACTATGGCCTAATTTATTATTATTTATTTTATTTTTTGTTTTCTAGATTTTTTACTTCGATTTTCTCTTTTATGTTGCTTGATATATTTTAGTTTATGCTATTTTCTATTTTTCCCTATTAGCTTATAGTAATTACATAGTACTGGTTAGAGGTTCTATGATATATTTAAGGTTGTTTAAGTAGTATATATATAATGTTTTATGTATTTTTAAATATTTATAAGTATATATAAATGGGTTGTTTTTATGTTTTGCTTTTTGAAAATGCTTTATTAAATACTTTAAATGTTCATGTAGTGTTAATCTTGTTTATTTTGCTCTGGTTATAATTACTTTAATAATTTTTTGAGATTTTTCTTTTTTAATTCTTATAATAATTCATGAAATATATACTATGTTCACATAGTATATATGTAGTGTTCTTCCATGTGTTTTGAAATGTTCATTCAGTATAAGTAGTATGTTCACATAATATATATGTAGTGTTCTTCCACATGTTTTGAGATATTCACTCAGTATAAGTAGTATGTTTCTCTGTTAGCCATGACATGTTCTATACTATATTTTAGAATTTTGGATTGTTTAAGTAGTATTTGTATGGATTTCCCTTTTCTTTTTCTCTATTATGTGATTTTCCTTACCCTTTGTTATTATTTATTAATTTTTATTTAGGTTATTTATTTATTCAACAACTTCAATTTATTTTTTTCTTCTTGTTTTTCTATTATGTAGTTTGTACGGACTTAATTTCTATATTTTCATAAGATACATTTGATGTTCGTATAATACACATGTGACGTTCTATAATATGTTTTTGGGTGTTTACATATTATAAGCTTAATGTTCGCATATATGCATATGATGTTCTATGACATATTTTTTGATATTCGTGTAATATATAGGATGTTCTAAGATATTTTTCTGGATTTTAAAATAATTTAATATTAATTTTTAATGCTTATTTTTAAGTATTTATATGTTACTTGTGGTATTTTTATGAACCAAACTCATTTTATACAGTTTAATAAAAATGTTTTTTTTTTGCTTTTATCATCAAACAAGTCTCTAGTGCAGTGGTGCGGTATTGACTTTGTTAACCTTTAGATTACATTTTGTGTTCGAATCCTCACACAGTCCTATTTTATGAATAAAAAAGCGGTAATACTCCAGCGTGGACGTTTTTCAGTATTCACTCGGCTTTTGAACTCATCTTTCACTCGGCTTTTGAACTCATCTTCCGTCCGCTTCCCTTCTACAGACGCCGACGGCCTGAGACCAGCGCTGCTCCTGCCCCGGCGTCCGCCCACGCCGACGGCCTAAGAGCAGCTCAAGACGTCGAGGTGGCCTGGGAGACAGCGCTCCTCGCGGGGGGCCCCTCTACGCGGCGGCGGCGGCGGCTTCTTCCCCCCAGCCCGGTAACACCCTCCCCTGCCCTGGCGATGCCCCTCCCATATCGGGAGCCCACAGATCTGGTGGCTCTCAGTCCCACACTGGCGAGATCTATGGAGCAGGGGAGTCGACGGCTCTTCTCCACCTCGATGCGGCGCCGTCCCCACCCCGGTGGCACCCTCTCTCATCCCCAGCGACCGAGCTCCTCTCACCCGACGGCCATGGCGTCCACACCAAGCTCTCTCTCCATCCTTAGGTTGCAGTTGAGTCATGTTTCACTTGAATCATATAGATGTTGCAAAAGTAAATTTGGGGATGTTGCAAATGTTTCTTAGATATGTTGCGAGCTTTTGTTTAAAATGTTTCATATGTTTCTAGACGTATTGTTGCAGCGTTTGATCTAAATGTTGTATATGTTTTACAAATATGTTTGTAAATGTTTATCTAGATGTTGCATATATTTTGTATTTGGTTTTTCAAAAAAAAAATTAGTCGTTTCAGACATATGTTTCGAATGTTTCAGTTGTGTCATAAGTATGTGTGAGTTATTTTATTTGAATGTTTTAAAAATAGATCCGAGTGTTGTGTATGTTGCAATGTAAATCACATGTTGTGGCTTTCGAGGACCGTGCGTAGAGTGGAGGAGTGCAGCAGGTGTTGACGGGCACGAAACGAAAGCAAAGAAGTGTGGCTATGCAGCAGACATTAAAGGACGCGGGAAGCCGAAAAGCGTGAGAGAGCATTAAAGGAGCGAGCGGCCATGTGTATACTTGTAGCAGGTGGTGGTATGGGCGTCCGGACGTGGGATGCGTCCCGGCTCTAGTGCTGCCGATAAAAAAAAGTTTTATATTTTATTTTTCCTGGAGGAAGGGACGTGGGCTGCTTGGTGCAGTAGGCTGGAGTGAAGTCTGGAGGAAGGGACGTAGGCTGCTTGGAGCGAAGTGGGCTGGAGTCAAGTGCGATGCAGAAATGTTCTCGGGCGGGCCGCCAGATGCGAAGCAGTGGAGCCACCGTGGGCCGCAGAACTCAGAAGATTGGAGCCACTGTGGGCCGCGGAACTCAAAACGGGCCCAGTTCAATGGAGAGGGCACGCGACAGAAAATTATATGGAATTATATTTAGGTGGTCGGGGCGGTGCTGTCTGACCACCCCGTCGGCGCATAACACGACCCGGAGACATGCAGCGAGCATGTTACGCCTGCGGAAGGTGGCTTCCGAAACGGCCCAACTAGTACTATGAAACAGCCCAACTTTCAGATCGCACGCTCCATAGAAAATAATTTATCCTGGGAAACGAGGGCCCGAGCATGGGCCGAGGGGATGCTGGCCCATGCGGGAGAGGGGAAGGAGGGGAGCTGGGCCTTCAGCCAAGGAGGGAGACAAGGGGAGAGGCCGGGCCGGTGGGCCTCTACTGGCCGAAAGGAGAGGGAGAGGTTTCTATTTTTCTTTTTTTATAAAACCCCCTTTTCATTTTCTTTTTCTTAAACTATTTTCCAAATCCATTTTCAAAGCATTTTGAAATTCCTTTTTGATTTTAAAAAACTTTTTCAAATAATTTTAAATGGCTTTCAGATTGGAGCAAGCCAAACAATAGAAAAGAAATATGCAAGAGCATGAAATGCACATCATGAGATTGAACCCTAGCATTTAATATTTGTTAAAGTTTTATTTAACTCTATGAGCACAACAATTTACCAGAATTAAATCAAATTCAAGCCTAATTTAATTATTCAAATTTTAGGGTGTTACAGAGCTGGTTACCGTAGATGGGCTGAGTAGGTTCGTTCGCAGGCACGGTCCTAGCCGGTGCGGTCATCTAGTTCGGCTACAGAATAAGCTATATACAAGTGTTATTCTACAGGATACATCCTAGATGTAAAATATTATTTTCTAAGTGAATATTATTCTACACCTAGTAGCTGAAATTTACGAGAAAATATTAAGGGAAAATTGGTCTTGTACCACTGAAAGATCGCGGTATCCAGAAAATACCATTGAAATTTTGACGGCCCGCAAAATAGCATCCAAAGAATGCAACGTCTCATGGAAATAGCATTTTGTCAAGTTTGAAGCAAACGCGGTAGCTTCCGCCAAGCTGAGTTCCTAGACCCATGGCGACTAACAACGAAGCGGAGCTGCGCCACCACTGCGAGCAGCGCCCCCAACGACGGCGCCATCGCCTCGGACGCACTTGCCCCACTGCCCGCTCTAGCCTCCATCGCCGCCGTATCCGCGCTCGGGCAGGTAGGTCGACGCCGCGGACGTCGAGGGACTCGAGGCCTGCGCGGCCCGCTCCGTTGCTTCTCCCGTGGAACTGTGGAAGGGGCAGATCGCCGTGGCAGCGCCAAGGGGTCTCGCCTGCAGGGTCGCGACGAGCTCTGCTGCCCCACGCCTGCCGCCCAGCCCAGTGCCGCCGAGCCCGCGCCGCACACGCTTAAGCAGCGCGTTGGACTGGACCGCCCCCGTCGAGACGTCACCACTCCATGGATCCAGGCAACCCGTCCCTGCTCCCGCTCGATGCCACGGACGCCGCCGATAGGCGATAGGAAGGAGAGCAGTTCATTGCCGTGAGTGGGAGGGCTGCAAGTGCCCAACGTCCTCGTCGTTCGGGGCACACCTGCCACTGCTGCAGCTGGTGGCGAGGTGGAAGGAGAGGGCCAATAGCTCCTCACGCCGGTGCACAAGAGCTCATCCTCCTCCGACGAGTACTACCAGGACTCGAGGACGTCACGGAGTTTCTCGTCCGACTCGTAGCCCCCATGCGCCATGCCTAATGCAGCTATGCTCGTAGCCTGACTATGGGTTCGCCGGCTAGGCAGTGGCGCTCCGTGACCACCTGGGTGCCTTGCTTCGTGGCCTGTGGACGGCAGTCGATACGGCGCCGACCTGCCGCAGCTTCGCGTGCCGGAGTCGGACCCAGCAGCACCGACGCATGCTGGCCGTGGACGACGAGGTGGGCGGGGACGAGGTTTGTGGCTGTGGGCGCGCTCAGCGACGTGCCGCTCCACTCTGACGTCTCCTCTAGCTCTGCCGACCGTCTCGACGTCCTCCCGTGGCTCATGGCTCCGGGCTCCGGGCTCCGGCTCCTCCGGCTCCTGCGTGTCTTTTAGTGAAGCGGAGGCCTCGGACGGATGGCAACACACGACGTTAACGACAAAAGTAACCGAGTGCTAGATTGCGGAACGGGCTTTGGATGCTATGAAACCAATTTTCCCAAATATTAAACGATACTCAGTCAGCAGTATGTGTTAGTATCATTTGAATACTAAATAATACTGACACTGACTATTAATTTATACTAAATTTTTTTCAGTATAATAGTTAGGTGTAGTATAATTATTTTACACCAATGATGTAGAATAACACTATATGGGATGATTTATGGCGTTGGCACGTTTAAGTTTGTGTTTTTTTTTTAAAAAAAGGGGAAGTTTGTGTTTAGTTTCTGGGGCAGAATCAAGAAAAGAACTATCAAAGGGCAGTAGTAGATGGTGGCTCGTGTGGACGACTTGCATGCATTGACTTTTCTTCGCATAAGTCCTACATGGGTTTGACCATGCCGTACACACGTTTCTTTACTTTGTAGACCTGGCCGTACATGGAACGTCATGGTAAGGTCCATCCAAGTTCCCCTCAACTTCGTCACGGGGGAGGTTATAGCTTATAGGTAGTAGTTGCACATTTGCTAATTGGATAAGGATATATATAGTAGTATATATGATCAACTTTCGAAACACGCAGGTAACTACTACACGCTCTTTGCAAAAAAGCGGTATGGTACGTCACAGAAACTAAAAAGAATTAATTACACTACGTCGTGTCATTTGCGTCTACTTCCTCAATTTTAAATTATATATAAGTTGTTTTGAGTTTTTTAGTATTGTGCACTTATATATACATCAGAAATAACCAACTGAAACGGTTGGTAGCTACAACCCTAGCGGTAGCTAACCACCGTGTCCTTGCTTCCCGAAATAGAGCAGATCCACATGCATGATCGTGTCCTTGCTTCCCGAAATAGAGCAGATCCACATGCATGATCTGTCACTAGTACAGAAAACATTTTTAGAGGCGGTGGAAAAGACATTAGTACAAGCGGCCAAGCCCACAAGCGGTGGAAATGAGTTTTCACAGGCGGGCTCACTTTGTCAGCCAAGATTTTCACAGGCGGTTCACTTTGTCAGCCGCCTGTGTAAATTTATTTACACAGGCGGCTCACTTTGACAGCCGCCTGTGAAAACTCATTTTTCACAGGCGGCTCACTCTGTGTGCCGCCTGTGTAATTATTTTTTTTTATTTCAAATTTTAATATTTACCTCCACACTGTACTATATTTGTCACACACACACACACACATATATATATATATATATATATATATAAGATATGCAAACATGAACCATAAAATTGCATCATACATACAACACATATAAATATTACAGATGTGTCCACACGAAATCAAACATGAAGCATAAAATTACATATAATACACGTCATTTCAAGTTATGAGTTCAACCATTTGGTGTTTACATGTCATTTCGTTTCAAGTTTAGACCTGCTATGTCTGTCAGCGCTCTAAATCCTTCACTTGCTAAATCACTGGCTTCATCAAAATATGCTCCGATACTTGGAATTACTTCTCTCATAATAAAACCGCACAAGTCTGCTACTATATTTTCCATAGTTTTTGGAGTGAATGACACGTCCTTTCTTTTGCTTCTCGGCTGGAAACAAAGTTCAAAAGCATCATTGACACATGTCCAATATTAATATTTCCAACTTTAATGAGAAAACTTCATACATAGATATTTTTTACCATATTTTTGTCCCTGACGTATCGTCCCCGCTGCCTTATGAACTCACACACATAGTATCCACAGTAGACCGATCCAGGTGGTTGCTTGTGGCACTATGTAATTAATGAGCAAAAGATTAAACTAAAATTGTCATGCCTTGTGTATTATTTATATGATGATATGTGTTCGGACAACTTACCGGATAATGGTGTTGTATCGTCAATGGCACACTAGGATCTGAGCGGGCGGCGTCGACCGGTCCTTTTTGCTTCTTATAAAACCGCCATGCCCTGTAGATATCGAATATAAAACACTATAGTTATTTAGAAACTCTAATTCATATAAGTACGGATGTGGTTGCATGTTGGCTCACCTTTCTAAATGAATCAGGAATGTTTGATACGACTGAGGAGGACAGTGTAAGGAGTCTAGGACAAGCACCTTCCCTTCGAATGGATAAATATAAAAAACAATCCAATGGTCACTGCATGAATAAACGAGTGAGCGACACATGTACTTAGGGTTAACACGATAATTTGAAGTACGTATACGAGGTCACGCTTACCCAAAGTTGTAGGGTGCCAATATAAAATCCCTGTACTTATATCTCAGCATTGCTCTACCGAGATAGAGGGCATATGCGTCCTCGTATTTTCGTTGCAATCCCTTTATAGCTTCTGCAACTTGTTCTGGTGTTTTGTCCTTCTCTATCCTTGCTCTATTTTCATTTGTAAGTACAAATTTGTGCATATTTTCTTGTAACCTGATTGGACTCAGGTAACCGACCATCGTGCCTGTAGTTAACGATCTCTGCTCGTGGTCTTGCAAACTGGTTACAACATCCACATATTAGAGTTTATCACATTCCAAATTAAATAATAACAATGTGTGTGCATGAGTGATACTTACAGGCACCAGATTGTAATGAGTTGGACGTCAAGTTTCCTATAGTTCAACAACAGGTGCATGTCCTCGAAGATAACAAATGCCTCACTTTTATCCTTGCCAGTGCAAAACACATCTGCTGGTATGTCAACACTAACTGCATGCAGGCCAGCATTCACTACTCTCATGTACCAGTCATGAAACCTTTTTATCGTCCACGGACCATTTTCAAGCACCGTCCATTGCAGCATAGGCCTTCCGGGCACGTAGTTACTGGGGACATTGACATAATCATCAACCGTTGGCTTTCTTATATCCGAAAGGGTCAATGGTGTATTTGACGGCGGTTCGACATGAACATCGCCACTTGGGGCTTCCTTTGTTGGTGCCACGGCTTCAGTTGCTTGGCCGGCGGCTTCCTTGTTCTGTAGCGGTTCGAGCTCAACGACTCGTGCCGTCCGCTGCTTTCCAATCCCTTTCAGAAATAGAACCGTGCCTGCTGCTTTCCCCTTTTTTCGCTCATAGGGAGAAACCAATTTTCGAATTGGAAATTTCTTTGCCTTCTTGGAGGCCGGTGCTTGTGGGGGAGTTTGCTCTGCTTCCTTATGCTTTGGTAGTGGCGGGAGAGTTTGCTCTACCTCCTTCTCTTGTGTTGTGTCCTTCTTGGCTAGCGGAGTCTGCTGCTCAGGCATGTTCGTGGTCAGCCCCTCGAGCTCATCCAGCGAGAATGACATATCATGTATTGGGGATGACGACGGTGGCTCATAAATATACGGGGATGCTAGGGCATGCATTGGCGATGCTGGCTGTTGACTTGTTTCGACCTCTTGGGATGCTTGATGGACTTGTGGAGAGGGTGCCGTTGGTGGATCAATCAACCTTACGTACCGTCTCGGCCATTGTATGAAGTTCTTGATTGCTTGTCCAAGCTTCTCTATACCCTCAGAGGTCGGGATGTCGATGAAGTCGTCTTCATATGCACTCTCGACCGTCGACACTTCCACCCTGCAGTATGCATCTTGCATCTCGACACCATGGAACATACGTCCAGGGATGGCATTGCCTGTGGCCACCTACTTTGTATGTTGATTCCTAAGGCCATATCCAATTAACAATGAGCAAGGCCAAGGTTTATCAATATCGTCAACTGGATAATGGTCCTTATTTGATGTTGACGCTATACTGCTTTGAAAGGGCATAGATTTTGTGGCCGTCTCCTGGCTACCCAAGGGTTGAGCTGGGACATGCTGCATATATGAAGGAGCTTGTGATGACATCTGTTGAGCAGACACTGCTCCCGTCAACCGCTTCATCACTTCAGGATCAGGGTTTTTAACAAAGTCTTTCATCAAATCCCTAATTTTTTTGGCAGCCTGCTGCTCAAAATAATCCTTCAATTGCTCCTTATGTCGTAATTAGGGTCACGTTCCAACTCAAGACAGGCCTTCTTAGCTCTGGGAGATTCACGTGGTGATACGCTCGAGCTCCTATAAGGTTCGGATCCAGAGGAGTCAGATCTCGGTGTACCTACCTGGGCATCGGCCTGCTCAGCGTTTGATGGAGTACTCATCTGCATGAAATATAAGTATAAAAATGGATGTACACTAAATTAACTAAGTAAACTAACTCTAATTATGCATGAAATATAAGTATTAACATGAAATATAAGTATTAACATGGAAAAAACACTAACTTAAAAAAGTATTAACACTAAATTAACTAAGTAAACTAACTAAAATAACTAAGTAAACTAACTAACTAAACTAACTATGCAAAAATGATTTTTCTACTAGAGTTATATTTAACTTAACTTAACTAATTATGCATGAAATATAACTAAACTAACTAAACTTAACTAACTAAATTATGCATGAAATATAACTAACTATGCAAAAATGATTTTTCTACTAGATTTATATTTAACTACTAGAGTTATATTTAACTTAACTAATTATGCATGAAATATAACTAAACTATGCAAAAATGATTTTTCTACTAGAGTTATATTTAACTACTAGAGTTATATTTAACTTAACTTAACTAATTATGAATGAAATATAACTAAACTAACTAAACTTAACTAACTAAATTAACTAATTAACTAACTAAATTAACTAATTACTAAATTAACTAACAAAATTAACTAAACTAACTAATTAACTAAACTAATTAAATTAA
Source organism: Microstegium vimineum (assembly GCA_022036555.1). Classification (NCBI taxonomy): domain Eukaryota; kingdom Viridiplantae; phylum Streptophyta; class Magnoliopsida; order Poales; family Poaceae; genus Microstegium; species Microstegium vimineum. The sequence continues at coordinate 30,101,987 of CM039124.1, read as the reverse complement.
CTAATAAAATTAACTAAACTAACTAATAAACTAAACTAATTAAATTAACTAATTAAAAACTAACTAAATTAACTAATTAAAAAAACTAATTAAATTAACTAATTAAAAACTAACTAAATTAACTAAACTAACTAATAAACTAAACTAATTAAATTAACTAATTAAAAACTAACTAAATTAACTAATTAAAAAAACTAATTAAAAAAACTAAATTAACTAATTACAAAAACTAATTAAATTAACTAATTAAAAACTAACTAAATTAACTAATTAAATTAACTAACTAAATTAACTAATTAAAAAAACTAAATTAACTAATTAAATTAACTAATTAAAAAAACTAACTAAATTAACTAATTAAAAAACTAACTAATAAACTACTTACTAAAAAATGAAATTAACAAATTAAGAACTAATGAAATTAAGAAATTAAAAAAAAACACCTCTCGGTCTCGGCGGTGGAGCTCTCGGCGGTGGCGGACGGTGAACCAGCGGTGCTCGGAGCGGGGCTCGGCGCGCGGTGCCGGTGGAGCAGCTCGGCGGTGGCGGTGGCGGCGGAGCGTGGCTCTTGGCGGTGGAGCAGCACTGCGCGCGGCAGCGACAATGGCGGCGGCGGGTAACGCGGTGGAGCAGCGGCGGCGGTGGAGCAGTGGCGGCGACGGAGCAGCGGCGGACGTAGGCGGACGGTGAACCAGCGGCGGCGGTGGAGCAGCGGTGGCGAAATTCGGCAGCCTGACGGCGTCGGATTCAAAAATCGCGCCTCCGGTGACTTAGAAATTTTCGGCAGTCGTGCTTTGTAATTTATATTGGACGACATTAGTACAGGCGGGCCATATTGACCACCGCCTGTGAAAATATTAGTACAGGCGGCGGTCAATGACGCCGTACAGGCGGCCCTCGTTGACAGCCGCCTGTACTAATGTTTTTTCCATTTTCAGTTAGTTAATTTAGTTAGTTTATTTAGTAATTAGTTAAATTAGTTAGTTAATTTAGTTATTGTTAGTTGATTTAGTTACTTTATGTATTAGGTTAATTTAGTTAGTTTAATAATTAATTTAGTTAGTTAAATTAATTAGTTTAGTTAATTAATTTAGTTAGTTTATGTATTAGGTTAATTTAGTTAGTTTAGTAATTAGTTAATTTAGTTAGTAATTAGTTTATTCCCTTTATTTGGTTTAGTTAGTAATTAATGGTATGTTAATTAGGGTTAGTGGATTAATTTAGTTAGTGTTTATTAGTTAGTTATTAGGGTTAGTTATTATTTCATGTACTTAATTAAAGGCTTGTTTATTTAGTAATTAGTTAAATTAGTTACTTAATTTAGTTAGTTTATTTAGTAATTAGTTAATTTAGTTAGTGTTTACTAATAATAGGTTTGTTAGTTAACTTAGTAAGTAATTAAAGGTCATTTATTCCCTTTATTTAGTTTAGTTCGTAATTAAAGGCTTGTTTAATAGGGTTAGTTAATATTTCATGTACCTAGGGTTAGTAAATAATATAGAATCCAAAGAGGTTAGTAAATAAGATTTGTTTAATTAAGTTAGAAAATAATATCATAGTCCAAAGGTATACTACAAAGGGAAATGTAAACATCTGCTTAATAAGAAAGAGTAGCATTAGGTACAACTGATAAGTGATACATTAATTAGTTACATGATAAACAATCTAGCGTGCTACAGTCCTTCCTTGTCCATCATGGCGCACCCAGGGTAGAGAGGTTTGCGGGATACTTTTCTCCACATTTTTGATCTTTTCTTCAAAGTTTGTAAAAAGAGACATCTCGCTGAACTGATTAACATCCTATAAATCCATTACACCATCAACTCCTACAATTTGTTGCTTTCCAGGGATTGCTATGTGTTTTGGCTTTTGGGTACTTTTCTTTTCATTCATAGATAGAATTTGTTCCACATAGAACACCTGTGCGGCACGGTTAGCAAGGATCCACGGATCATCTTTGTAACCTACTTTACTTAGATCAAGAACTCTTTGGCCATAGTTATCCACAGTGACATGTTTATCTTGAACCCATCGACATCGGAACACTGGAATCTGCAGGCGTGGACCATATTCAACCTCCCATATGTCATCAATGAATCCAAAGTATGTAGTTTCTTCACCAGTTGTATCATCTACAGCCTCACATCGAACGCCACTATTCTGGGCCATGCGCTTGGTGTCCCTAAAACTGGTGGAAAATGTGAAGCCACTAATGTCATAGCTCTGCCATGATATGACCTGGCTTGATGGTCCAGATGCTAAAATCTTGATGGTTTCTGATTCATCTATCATGTCCAAATTCTTTAGCCATGCGGTGAACCGACGCTTGTGTTCCTTGTGTACCCAATCATTTGTGCATCCTGGATTCTCCTCACGAAGCTCTTTCATGTGCTGCTTGGTGAATGGGTCCATTATTATGAGTTGTTGTAGTATGCTGTAATGTACCTCTAGGACTATGTTGTAATCTGGCGGGATGAATGATTTTCGTCCCATCCTCCCTCGTCCACCAAGCCTTCCCTCATGTCGCAACGGAGGCAAACCAATTGGTACCTGGTCTTTTAGGAGATTATTACATAATGGTCCTCCAGACTCAATGGCCTCTTCTGTAGTGTATGCCTCTATCATGGAACCCTCCGGATAAGCACGATTTGCCATATAGCCATTCAATATTGACATGAAACGCTCATACGTCCACATTTCATGGAAATACATGGGGCCCAATGCCTCAATTTGAGGCACCAAATGAACAATAAGGTGTACCATGATATCAAAGAACGATGGGGGAAAGCACATCTCCAACTGGCTCAATGTCTCTGCAGCAAATTTCTATAGGGACTCTAACTCATCACGGATAATTACCTTCTCAGATATCTTATTGAAGAAGTAGCACAACCGTGTGATTCCCATCTTTAAAAACACTGGATTTATAGCCCTGATGGCAATAGGAAGAAAAGTGGTCAGCATTACATGACAATCATGTGAGTTATAGTTGGTGAGTGTAAGGTCTTTCATTGAAACAAGACTCCTTATGTTGGAGCAGAAACCAGATGGAACTTTTAAATTCTTCAACCACACACACATTGCATGTTTCTCATCTCTGTTCAGGTTATAGCTTGCTGCCGGTAGATGGTACTTCCCATTCTCTAGGAGTACAGGGTGAAGTTCTTTTCTGATCTTCAAATGTTGCATGTCCAAACATGAATTGAGACCTTCCTTTGTCTTGCTCTTTATGTCTAGCAAAGTTCCAACTACGCTGTCAAACACGTTCTTCTGAACATGCATACCATCGATCGCATGTCGTACGTCTAAGTCTTTCCAGTACGATAAGTACTTAAAGAAAATAGACTTCTTCTTAAATGTGTCCCCCTCACTTGCCTTCACAACCTTTCTTGGTTTCCCATCTTTGGTCTTTTTTCCAAACACAAACTTGACATTCTCAACTATCTTATACACTCTGTGCCCTTTACTATAACCTGATGGAGCAGTAGATTTTGATTCATCCATATTGTCAAAGTACTTATTCATCTTTTGTAAGCGGTACTTATGGCCTGCCGGTAGCCACCTCCTATGCCTCATGTACACTATCTTGTTAGATGAAGGAAGAGACACGTGCCATGTTCCATCTATGCACTCTACACAACCAACCTTTCCCTTGAACTGGCCTGATAATGAGAAGAGAGCAGGATAATCATTAATTGTGACAATAATAATTGCTCTCAGTGTGAATGTCTCTTTGCGGAACGCATCGATCATTTTGACACCCACTTCCCATAGTATTTGCATCTCTTGCATTAAGGGCTCTAGAAATACATCCATATCAACTCCAGGTTGTGTAGGTCCAGAAATAAGAATGGTTAGCAAAAGATATTTTCTTTTTTGACACAACCATGAAGGAAGGTTGTATATTGTCATGATCACTGGCCATGTGTTGTGCGTGTTGCTCCTCTCGGCAAATGGATTCATTCCATCAGTACTCAGAGCAAACCTTACATTTCGTGGGTCCTCAGCAAAGTCTGGATATTTCTTATCGAATTCTTGCCATTGCTTTGCATCGGCTGGATGTCGTAACTTTCCGTCATCTTTCCTTTCATCAGAAGCATGCCAGGTCATAAGTTCCGCATCATCAGGATTTGCAAACAAACACCTCAAACGATCAACCACGGGGAGATATCATATCACCAATGCAGGAATTCTTCTCAACGCATAATAGTCCACTTCGATATTGCTAGTGGGCTTTGAACGTTTGTCTTGTTGACTCTTTGTTTGCGTCTTCTTTCGCTTCCTCCCTGAAGAAACAGAGGCTGCATTCTCTTCCTCTTGATAATCTTTATTCGTCTTGTACCTACTAGCACCGCAGTTTGGACAACTGTCTAAGTCTTTATACTGATCACCCGATATAGGATACAATGATTTCTACATGCGTGGATCTTCTCAACACCCATCGTAAGTGGACTGACTAGCTTCTTTGTATAGTACGTGTTAGCAGGCACTCTGTTCTCCTTAGGAAGAAGATCTCCAAGTACACGCAATAAATCATTGATAGCATCGGACCAACCATATCTAGCCTTAATCGTCAAAAACTGAAGAACAACCCGTAGTGTCGACCACTCTTTGGTGCAACCTTTCGACTCGTCGTACAAAGGCTCTTCTGCTGCCTTCTTCAAGGCTTCCATTCGCTTCATGAAGAATATTGATGGATCCGCACAACAGTTCATTATTGCCTCTAAGAAATCTGCATCTTCAATGACATCAGTGTTAACATGCTGAGTTTCATTAACATCGGACGTAGAATTATGAGTTTGATTGACATCTGGCATAACATGATGGGTTTCATTGATATTTGGCATAGCATCACATTCATTGAGATATGGCATTGGACCCTCCACATTGATGTTACTTGCAGTGTTGTCAGTTGTCCGCATATAAGGTGTAGAACTACCCTCACCATGTTTTGTCCAAATCAAGTAGTCCTCCACAAATCCTCTGCAAACCAGATGAGAAGTGATTGCTTCCACATTGTCAAATACCACAATATTTTTACAGTCTGCGCATGGACAACATATGTGCTTCGCCTTTGTTCTCTGAGCATGTATCTTCGCGGCATCAATAAATTTCTGGACCTCCACTACATAAGATGGGTCTAATCTTGATAAGTTGTACATCCATAATGACCTCTCCATATTTATCTGTAATTAGTTAGGAAAATATTGTATGTCACTCTAAAAACAAAACAAAAATAATCCCTTATAACTAAGATTCTATCCTCCATCAATTAAATAGATATGAAAACCTACCTCTTACAAAATTTACAAAATAAAAAATTTAAATAATTATTTAAACTCATTTTTATAATTATAAGAATTAATTAAACGGAGATGGCATCTTGATTAACAAACCCTAAGTGTAAGCAAAAATAACAAACCCTAATTAACAAACCCTAAGTACATGAAATACTAACTAACCCTAATTAATAAGCCATTAATTACTAACTAAATTAATTAACTAACTCTAAGTACATGAAATATCTAACCCTAAATAATAAACTATCAATTACTAACAAAAGTTATTGAAGAACCTAAGCTACATGAAATAATAACTAACCCTATTTAACAAACCCTAAGTATAGACAATAATAACTAACCCTAATTAATAAAACATTAACTACTAAATTAATTCATAAACCCTAAGTATTCTATTACATAGATCTACTCACAAGAATTCTAAAAAGTATTTATTTTCTATAATCCGAGCAAGATACAATTTACTATGAATTTAAAAAAAATAGCTAAAACTCTCTCTCTCTTGCCCTAGCTATGAACCATAACCCTAGATTTAGAGCACCTCCAATACAAGATTGAACCAAAGAATCACTAAAAAAATGGCGGCAACGACACTAACTAACCTTTTGGAAGTTTATCACCAAAGAAATGAAGTTTAAAACATCCCCCCTTGGAATCGCCACCTCTATGTCGGCCACTGTGCACACAGTACGGGAGTAACTGTTCTTGTCTGGAGGTGGAAGAAGGGAATTTATTGCAGAATTAACACATGCGGTTGGTAAGGAGGACCGCCTGTGTAAATACCCCTATATTTACACAGGCGGTTGAGATAGGAGAGCCGTCTGTGTATACACAGGCGGCTGACATTATCAACCGCCTGTGTAAATATAGGTATTTACACAGGCGGTAGAGATAGGAGAGCCGTCTGTGTAAATTGTTTTACACAGGCGGTTCTCTTGCTAGGCCCACCCTATTTTTTGTACTGACGTCATGAAGTTGTGAACCGCCTGTGAAAAAAATACAACGTGGCAGGAAAAACGTTTTCTATAGTAGTGTGTGGTCCACTTTGTCCATACTACAACTGGACCCTGTACACCCTGATTCAGCAGACTTTACTGCAGGTTCGGTCGTTTTCAAATGAACAGCGAAATCATCAGAATTTGTTGGAAAAAACCGTTGTAGTACTAATCTAATTAGCTTACAGGAGTGCTCGGCTTACAGGAGTGCTACCTGTCTTTCCCTCAGGCCCTTTGGTTAGTTACCAACCGACGCTCCTCTCTCTTTATTCGCCGTACTCCGATCAGTTCTTCCTGTATTGCTATCGATATTTTTCTATACAACTTGTTTAGTCAAACAAGTCGCTCGAGTGGGATCCCCTTTTTTTGGCGAAAGCTAAGGTTTAAAAAAATGAGATTTTTGTTCTGATTACTACTACCCCTCACAACAGTGGGATCTTTCTTGCCAAGCGTCACATTTAGCGGGTTTAGGGTTTAGGGTTTACATTTCCCAGTCCCACCATGTGTTTGTATAGAGCAACTTCACGATTCCATTCCATGGATTATGTTTGTATTTAACAACATAAACAAACTGGTTTCTTTGTTCTGTTTTTACTTTTCTCACTCTAGAGTGAGTAATCAAATGATTTACTTGATAAAAAATATGATGAAAAATGAAGTTTCTGAATTGATTAAGTTGGTGGACTGCTGGCTACGAGCCTTCTTGAACAATGTTTGTTACAATTGCTCTTCAAATTAATGGTTATAAGTTCGCAAAAAAGAGTCCGTAGCGTAGTGGTTTTTTAAGTACACATTTTTTAATTCAGAAAAATGAAGTTTCTCGTTACCTAAATTGGTACCTCCCGGTCTGCAAACGGGTCTGCAGGCAGCCAGGTTGCCAAATGAAGCACTGCAATACCTCACCATTGGATGCCACGTACCTTCATACGTGTCACGCATCGAAGCACGGAGATAGCTACCCCATGCGGATGGGTAGGTACCATCCGTTGCAGAATTTTCACAATAATATATACATTATGTCTAGATATATTGTAAAAACAATGTATATGAAAAATTTATATAATTTGAAAAGGAGGGTTTTAGAGATCAAAAGTGATACTAAAAAGCAGTGGCGGAGCTAGGAATGAAACATAAGGGGGCCAATTTACCCCTGAAACCAAGAATGTACTGTGAAAATTTTAGTCTTAGTACTTATAACAACTCTTTTGTTATTATAAAATTAAGTGTCATTCTCACTTCATAGGAGGTCAAATTAACCAAATATATAAAATCATTAATATTTATGATGTAAAATAAACATTATCAGATTACTTCACAATATTTTTTATAATAATAAACTTATTTGAAAATACAAATATTACCAATAAATCTAGTCAAACTCAAGAAAATTTGATCTGCACTAATGCTTATTTTGGGACAAAACGATTACATCATATTATTATTTAATAACGAACACAAGTGACTTCGGTGGTCTGTTTTATTATGATGACAATCATAATATTAGATTAGTATATCATATATGTATACATATCTATACATCATACAGAGCTAAATATATCCTACACATTTATGCACGTTAAAAAGTTTGAAAGTAAAAAAATAAAGAATACAAATGAGAACACAAAAGTAGTAGTAGTTGTAGACTGTACTCCTACTGCTATGCGCAAAGGCAAAACAAGGTTGGGAACACGCAAGCACAGATCGTCAGTCAGGCAGGGAGAGAGATGAGCAAAGGCTAACACAGCAGGTTAAATAGTATTTAGGCTTTACAAAATTTACTAAGGCAAGGGGGGGCCATCGCCCAGGATGGCCTAAACGTAGCTCCGCCAGTGCTAAAAAGTAACAGCCCCCGCGTCGCCATGCATAGGTGACTCGAGCGGCGGCCAACCTAGCCACGCCGCCAACTCTCCCTACCGTCCCTCCCCCCTCGCCACTGTCGGAGGGGGCTGCCAGGAGGGCCGCGCAGCCCCCCTCGGATGGTGGTGGCAAGGCCTTCGGCCCAGGCACATGAGCTACTCTAAACGGGGCAAAGCTCTCGGCACCATATGCAGCAACGGGACGGAGCCCGTGGCCGTCCGCATCCTTCTCCTCTTTCTTTTTTTCTTTACCGCAAGGTGGCACTTTCTCTATCTCCTCTCTTAATCGACTTGACGACGCTAGAGGAGAGGACAACAAAGTTGATGGTGCCGCCATGGCACTTCTCTTCGGCGCACGTGTACAGTCAAAAAACACATGGCACCATTGAGGGGTGCTACTGCGGTGCCCTTTGCGGCCGAACCCACACACTGACAATCTTAATCTACACTGTGGTGGTGTTCCACCCGCACATCAGTGCTAAGAAGGACGGTGAGTACGGTTGAACTTTTCCTCTTCCCACCGGCCACTTTGCATCGTTGTTTTCTTTCCTTGAATCAATGTAATACTAGATGCATGGTCGGGCTAGGGTTAGATTTTGGTTGGAACTGAAACTCTTGTGTCTTCTTTTCAACCAAGGGGTTAGGGTTCTAGTGAAACCAGAAACCCTACATCGTGTTAGATCGAATTGAATTCTTGTATTTTCTTTTCCCCGGTCTAGATCTAGCTGATACCAATGATAGAGCTATCTAGATCTAGTGGGGTTTCATTGAGTTTACAGGATGAACAGAGAGATCCGAGAGGGAGAGAGAAAGAGAGTTAGGTTAACAACCATCCGAGGAGGAGTCAAGGAAGAGTTTTTGGCCATCGCAGGTTCAGTGGGGAACATCTGTGCAAGGACAACGACGGTCGGGGAAGGGAAAGCAGTGACGTCCGGTAGCGGCGTGACGTTGGCGATAGTGCTTCTCGTCACTGGCTGTGCACCATCTGTAGATCGGTTTAGGGTTCGCGTCGGTGAGGAACAATGCTCGCAACCAACCTCGTACTGAGAGCCACTGGTCCCACCTCTATTTATTGCATAGTGTGACAGGGCCCTCCAACCATTACATAGGCTAGGCGCCCCAATATCAAAGGCAAAATAAGCCGTATTGGTGAAGAGATCAATCCAACAAGGACTGGGCGAAAAAAAATTATGGCGGAAATTTTAGCTTCTTAATATTAGGTATAGATAAATAATGAAAAGATAGGTATTGTTCTTTAAGAGTAAGTAAAGCTTTATCCTCTCCAAATATAATATTTATTACTATTGTAAAGTTAATTATAAGAAGCGGTTTTTGACCTTCAAGACCTGTGCTAGAAATGTTGAGTCTTAAGATTTCGCTAAAATATGGTATATCACGGAGTTTATTAGGTTTATTCAAGGGCTACAGAGCATGCATGTGGCAAGATAAAGAATCATAAGCAGCACTAGTACTATTCGTCATATGCCGCCTTCGTCATTCAGTGATGACGACGAGATGCCCATATACTATGTAATAAGTACGTGCATGCCAGTGACGATGCATGGCGACTCACTGAGCTACCGTGCAAGCACTTAAACAAGTCCTCAGTCCATGTACACGCACGTACTCCGTACGTAATTTCTAGTCAGCTGCGGGACAACGACCCAGCACTTAGTTACAAAGATCAGAAGCCTATCTAACTAAACTGGCTCGTCGTTTATATGAACTTCCGTTAGCTGCTGAATCATGCATGCATGTACGTCCATAAATGCTGAATCATCCATATATAAGCACGACCGGCGAAACCACAGTCCACAGGTCAACGATCCCATCTCCCTCTCAACACAAGTTCACAAGGTCAACATATAATATGCACGCATGCAGAGTTATTCAGTTTGATCAAAGCTCAGCCACGACATCAAGTTAGTATAGTCATCGCCAAATTGAAGTTCGTTTTTTGGCAGCAGGACACTTAATATACTTCCCTCCTCAAAGGCAAATGCAATTTTACTAGCTAGAAGTATTTTCTTTGATGCGCAAAACTGCTGCTTCATTTGCCGAAAATGTTAGCGCCACTTCATCTTGCCATTTTTAAGATGGACATTTGTAATATATATCTAATCCAAAACTTCATATTGCTTTCTTCCGTTCCCCTTAATTACATCCCATCTGTGTGAGACATATATTTATTTAATTTTAAACTTTGTAAAATGCGATAAAGATTTTTTTTATCTAATCGATGCATATACATGATCTATGTTTAGATATGATACTTTATATATATATATATATATATATATTTTTTTTCAATTTTGGATATGTTATAATTTAACTAGGATTACGCATGTGTGTTGCATCAGGGACAAAATAATATCACAGTAATTTCAAGTTTCAATGTGTGTACTATACCATAAAAATATTTTAAGCATGATGTTTGCAACACTACTCATCATTGTTACATGAGTTTTCTCAAACCATGATCTTTTATAACTTGAGAAAAGTCAGCATGTTCTTTCACCTTTAGATAGCTCGACAAAAAAGTCGAGTGAAGAGAAGATACGCGTAACTCAAATACGCGTAACTTTATGCAGAAATGACGACTTTTTCCAAGTTCTCAAAAATTAGAAGGATGCATTAGAGTTGTTGAAAAGATATTTTTTTCATTTACCTCAAACCAAGGATTAGAGCAACTCGAACATAAGAGCTAAAAATAAATAACAAAAATTATGATTTAGCCATTCTCCAAATTAAATAGAAATCTCTCTAAAATGCTAGACCATTTCAACAGCATATCTAAATTTGCCGCTTACTTCGCATCATCATATCGCACGCGGTTGCCAGAATTCGTTGATGATTAACCATAGTTGCATCTTCAGACTGCAGTAGGAGCAGCCAGCGGTGCCTAGAAATTAAGAGCAAGCCACACTACTAAAGAAAACTTAGCCACGGCATGCGTTTTACATTTATTGTGGCGGACAAACACGTCCGCCACGGTCAAGAGGTCATGGTTAATCATGAAATCACTGCGGCGGGCGGCATAAAGTGACCGTCGCAGTTAATCGAAATAAAAAATAAAAAAACAATGAGCCCAATGCGAGCCCATCCTGGCCCGGCGTCGAGCCCATCCGCTCTTGCACCGTCGTGCCTGTGCCGCCACACCGTTGGGGCCGGATCCACCCTCCGCGTTTCCACCATCGTCAGATTCGGCCTCTGCATCGCCACCGTCGTTGGATCCGGCCTCTCTCTCGCTACACCGGAGGTGGGGGAGGGGGAGTAGGCCATGGCCATCGCGAGGAGTAAGAATGTGCGCCAAATCCGCACCTTGGGAGGAAGAACAAGCCCATGTGGTTGAGAGGAGGAGCTCGACCGGACTTGGCCTCCCCGGTTGCGCCGGCCACCGCCAAATCTGGCCTCCCTCGATGCGGTGGTGGCCAAATTCATCGTCGCGGGGCCATCAGTGTGGGAGCTCCTACAGACAGATTCGCCGCCATGGGGCCCGGACCCCTTGAGCTTCTCGACGAGCACACGATGCACCTAGGCGCGGGCCGGCACGAAGAGCTTCACCCGCGACGAGCAGCGTCAGCGACGGCGGGTCTGGGGGAGTCGTGTCACGTCCATTGGCCTGATTCGGACCATAGTCTACCAGCTTCTAGGGGGAGTCGCATCCCGTCGCTGCTGGGTGAGTGGTTGCCCAAACCCTAACATTCGCGTATATATAATGGTGGCTACTAAATTGGGCCTGATGGGCCTCGGCCTTAACCGAGGTCGGCCCTATAGGATGACCGACACGGTAAATCGATTTACCATGGCGGACACCTTAAGACGCCCGCCCCAGAAAATAGGTTATTTACCGTGGAGGACGAGTTAAGACGTCCGCTACGGTAAATCGATTTACCGTGGTGGACATCTTAAGGAGCTCGTCTCAGAAAATAGGTTATTTACCGTGGCGGACGACTTAAGACACCCGCCACGGTAAATCAATTTTCCGAGGCGGACAAAAGGGCTCGCCTCGGTAAATAAAAAATGTCCACCTCGATAAATCATGGACATTAATCGTGGTGGGCAAAAAATGTATCCGTCTGAGACATTTTAGGAGGTGTCTTGTAAAATATTTTTTGTAGTAGTACCCAACCCAAAGTGGCGACGACGGCAATTGTAATAAGCTTCTCCTGCGTAGGCGGACCCTGCCCTGTTAGGCCGCACCGACGCCCTGTAGAATCATGGACCCTTGTGTTTAGGCGATTAACGACAATACTAGATCACTATGACTAACGTGTGTTTTGTAGAGGCAAAGTTGTTTATGTTAGGTCATTAGTGATGCTATTTGAATGGGCTTAATGGATATTCATGCCCCCAAGATGGAAATCGTTTCGGTTGCAAAGGATGAAGATACAAGTTGAAGACTAGGCTAGTTCTTAGTGTCGTAAGGTTGAAAAGGGCACTAAGTATAGCTAGGGCTTTTGTTTTTCCTTTGACCGTACTATAAAGGGGGTATGAGATTAGTAGCTTGACCTAGGAGAGTTTAGGAAAGTGGGTATATGCACACTTGTCACAACTTGTCCTAGAGACCTTGCTTTCAGCCCTTGATAAACCCTAGAATTGGTAGGAGCAAAATCCCTTAAGAAACCTAAGCGAAAACAGTTGGTTTAGAGGGAGAAAGAGGCTCCGGACCACTCTGCTAAGTGGGCGTCGGACCAAGGAGAGTGGTCCGACGGTCCCTGTCTTAGGCAGTTTCTCAGCTCGAGGAGCTCCGGACCACCTGTCTGGAAAGCACCAGACCATAGGAGAGTGGTTCGGTGGCTTGGTTCAGAGAGACAGAAGGCTCCGGACTAGTCCGACGGTTCGTCCGACGGCTAGTCCGACGCCTCATGACAGGAGTTTGAGTTCATGCAGAGAGCACCCTGGCTTCGGACCAGAGCGTCGGACCAGGGCACCGGACCAAGGAGAGTGGTCCGGTGGTGTGTAAAAGAGAGAAAGGTTTTCACTCAGAGAGCACCGAGGCTCCGGACCAGTGCGTCGGACCAAGCAGAGTAGTCCGACGGTGCCTGAGTTTGAAATCAGAGTGAGCTCCGGACCAGTGTGCATGGTCCGGTGGTATGAGCTCCGGACTAGTCCGGTGGCTACACAGAGAGAAGAAAAAGTAAAAAACGGTGAGTTTTAGAGGTGGGGACTATTTATAGTTGCCCCCTTGGTCCTTAGAGGGACTCTTGGCCATTGTTTCAGCTGGTGACACCTTGAGAAATCTTTTGGAGAGCCAAGAGGCTAGTGAGGGAGAGATTAGAGAGAGTTCATCTTGTTCTTCCCTCCTAGAGAGATTAGGAGTGACTTGTGTGCATCCATCCACCTTCCTAGCCTTGAGTGGGTCAAGTGAAGGTCTTGTGCTTGTTACTCTTGGTGTTCGACAGCACCTAGACGGTTTGGTGGTGTTCGGAGGAAGTGACCGCCGGGAGATTGTTGGCGGCTCTTCTCCAAGCTTCTTGTGATCGGTTGTGGGCGATTCACCGAGCCGGAGTGGCGAAGAATCAGCCCGTAGAGAGCACTCTACCCTTGCGCGGGTATAGTGGGAGCGATACCTTGCGAGGTGCTCCAACGAGGACTAGGGGGGTGTGTCGACTCCTCGATACCTCGGGAAAAATTGCTGCGTCAATGAGATTTTCTTTTCCCTAGCTCTTTACATTTTCGCATTACTTTCCGTCTTGTTTTTACATTTCCTACTAGAATTGCTTAGGTTGTTTTAATTCCTATGAACTGCTACCACTTTCTAGCTAGGACACACGGACGGTAGGCACTAGGGGGTGATTGGCATTTGATAGGTTTTTATATTTGCTTTAGAAATTTAAAACAAGCCCAATTCCCCCCCCCTCTTGGGCATCTTGATCCTTTCAATTGGTATCAGATCCTTGTTGCTCTAAATTAGGCTTCACCGCCTAGAGCAAGATGTCCCATGGGGATGGACCGCCACCCATGTTCGATGGGGATGACTTTCCTTATTGGAAAGTGCGGATAGAGGCCTACCTTGAGGCCATGGACGTCGGCGTTCACAAAGCCGCCACCCAAGGTGGATCGGTGTTCGCCGAGGACCCATACTTTGAGAAGAACAATGCTAAGGCAAAGAACATTCTTTTCCGTGGCATTTGCAAGGATGTGTTCAACCGTGTGTGGAATTGCAAAACCGCGCATGAGATTTGGACAAACATTTGTGCTCTACACGAGGGCACTAAATGTGAAAGAGAAGAGCGCTATCACCTTATCATTGCTAAGTTAAATGCTTTCGCCATGCTATCTCATGAAAATGCTAATGAAATGTACTCTCGCTTGAATGTGCTTGTAGAGGAGTTGAATGGCTTTGGGCTCTCTCAAATGACACCGGCCGATGTGGTGCGCAAGATACTTTGTGTCCTCCCAATAGACAAGTATAGCCACATCGTCACGGTTCTTCATCAAGGCGATCTCTCCGCAACTACACCAACGCAAGTGTTGGGCAAGATCAATGCTCATGAGATGTACATGAAGATCAATGATGGAACTTCATCATCCTCCAAGAAGAAAGAGAAGGAGGAGAAGAAGGACTTGGCTCTCAAGGCATCTTCCAAGGAGAAGTGCAAGATTCAATATGTCGTTGAGAGTACAAGTGATGAAGATGATAAAGACAACATCGCTCTCATGGTGAAGAAGACTGCCAAGATGTTGAAGAGGCTAAACAAGAATGGAGTCAAGTTTGACTCAAAGAAGAAGAAATTCTTCACAATCTCTTCAAGGAAGCCAATCTCCCAAATGAAGTGCTACAATTGTGGCACCCTTGGTCATCTAGCCCATGCATGTCTCGAAGAGAAGAAAGACAAGTTCAAGAACAACAAGTTCAGGAACTTCAAGAAGAACAAGGGCAGCAAAGATGACTCAAGTGATGATGACAAGAAGCAAGACAAGCCATACAAGAAGAAGAAGAACTAAACTTTCACAAGAAGAAGAAGGATGGCAAGGCTTACATTGTGGGTGATTGGCTCACCGACATTGATGATTCAAGCGACTCCTCCGATGATGAGAGTGAAGAAGAGAAGGTGGTCGCATTGGTGATTGGTTCTTCTATTCCACCGCCACCTCCTCCTTCATCGCCGGGCTCATCCTCTACACACCTATGCCTTATGGCTAAAGGTGACAAGAAGGTACAAAAAGAGGATGATGGTGATGACCTCTCTAGTGATGATAGTGATGATGAAGAAGCACCTTCCTATGATGAGCTAATTAAAATTTGCAACAAATATGCTAGCATCATAAGGAAGTACAAGAGTAAAAATGACAAACTTCTTGAAATCAAAGAAAACTTGCATGATAAGCTTGATAACTTGTCTAGTGCTAATGATGATTTGAAGCTTGAGATTAACTCTCTCACATCTAGAACTAGGGAGCTCAAAGTCTCTCTTAAGCAAGCCAATGAGAAACATGATAAGCTTGAGAGGTCATCCCAAGAGCTCCTCACAAGGTTTAACTTGCTAAAAGATGACTACAACCAAGTGAAAAGTGATCATGGCACACTAGTGGTAGCAAATGAATTACTTACTCAAGATCTTACACATGTTGCTACTAACCCGTGTGCTAAGTGTGCAAGTGCTACCTTTTGTGATATCGAGCTTGATGATGTGGCTCTTGAGCAAAGTGCCAAGTGCAAGGACAAGAGAGTTGTAGAAGCCGACAAGTATGATGATTATGTGAAGATGAGTGAAGAGAACTCAAAGCTCAAGGAAGAGCTAATCAACCTCAAGGCAAACAAGCCCTTCACCATCAAGCCGGCTCAAGAAGAAGACAAAGATGCTATCACTTTGATCAACTCTCTTCGAGAAGAAATTGCCAAGCTCAAGAATGACAAGACCAAGCTTACAAGTGGCCTTGAAAAGTTCACCAAGGGCCATAATCTCCAAAGTGAGCTTCTAATGAGCACCGTCATGAAGAGTGACAAGACCGGTATTGGGTACAAGGAGAACCAAGTGATGAAGGCCAAGGTCAAGATTGAAGCCAAGAACTACTACAAGAACAAGTACAATGGCTACAATCAAGAAAAGCCAAAGCCCAAGCCTAAGAGGTGTTTTGGATGTGGACAAATTGGTCATCTATCATTTCAATGCAAGACTCCACTTCCCAAGACCTTGCCCAAGCACACTAGGGCATTTTCTCATGATGCTCACTATGTCATCAACAAAGATTCCAAGGGTAGACCACTTGTGGTGTTTCTTGGACCACCAATGAAGAACAAGCCTAGGGTTCTTTGGGTTGCTAAGGAGTTGGTTGACAAGGCAATGGGGCCCCGCACTAAGGGGGTTCCCAAACAACAAGCTTAACTCCAAGTTGCTTGTGTGTAGGTGAACTACAAGACCGGTGGGAGCCATTGGGTAATTGATAGTGGTTGCACTCAACACATGACCGGCGACCCCCGGATGTTCACCACACTTGATGAGGATTGTGCAAATCAAGACAAGATTACTTTTGGGGATAATTCAAAGGGCAAAGTTCAAGGCTTAGGCAAAGTGGCTATCTCCCAAGATCAATCAATCTCAAATGTCTTGCTAGTACAATCATTGAGCTTCAACTTGCTATCGGTTGGTCAACTTTGTGATCTCGGGTTTCATTGTCTCTTCACACCAAATGAGGTGATTGTGACCAAGATTGAAGATTCATCAATGATATTCAAAGGGTTCCGGCACAACAACCTCTACTTAGTGGACTTCACTTCCAATGAAGCAAACTTGCAAGCATGTCTATTCTCCAAGAATTCTTTGGGTTGGCTATGACATAGAAGATTAGCTCATGTGGGCATGTCAACCTTGAAGAAGCTAGTCAAGAAGGAAATGGTTAGAGGAATCAAGGATGTGGTGTTTGAGAAGGACAAACTTTGTAGTGCATGTCAAGCCGGCAAGCAAGTGGCAAACACTCATCCAACCAAAGCTTTCATGTCAACCTCAAGAGTCCTAGAGTTGCTTCACATGGATCTATTTGGCTCTACCACCTATGCTAGTCTTGGAGGAAATCTCTATTGCTTGGTGGTAGTGGATGACTACTCTCGGTACACTTGGGTGTTCTTTCTTCAAGATAAGGGAGAGACACAAGGCATCTTCAAGAAGTTTGCTACAAGAGCTCAAAATGAATTTGATGTGAAGATCAAGAAGATTAGAAGTGACAATGGCACCGAATTTGTGAACACAAAGATTGAAGATTATTGTGATGAAGTTGGGATCAAGCATGAGGTGTCCGCCACATATACTCCATAACAAAATGGTGTCGTAGAGAGGAAGAACCGGACACTCATAACTCTAGCAAGGTCTATGCTTGATGAGTACAACACTCTTGAGAAGTTTTGGGCGGAGGCAATCAACACCGCGTGCTATGCGGCAAACCGTCTCTTCGTCCAAAGGCTATTAAAGAAGACCCCCTATGAGCTTGTCAATGGGAAGAAGCCGGATATTTCATTCTTCTGGGTGTTTGGTTGCAAGGTGTACATCTACAAGAAGCGCCAACACTTGGGTAAATTCCAACGGCGGTGTGACATTGGTTTCCTTCTTGGTTACTCACTTAAATCCAAGGCATATCGTGTATTCAACAAAGCCACCGGCTTAGTTGAAGAAACGTATGACTTGGAGTTTGATGAAACTAATGGCTCCCAAGGAGCGCTTGAGGATATTGATGTAGGTGATGAACCCTTGAGGGAGGCAATGAAGAAAATGCCAATTGGTGCTATCAACCCGCAAGAGGTGGAAGAAGTTGAAGATGAAGCAAATCAAGATCCTTCTCCACCCCACACGCCTCAAGTTGATGAAGGAGATCAAGTGAGAGAAGCTCAAGAAGACACTCACATTCCTCAAGATCAAGCCGAGGCCGAAGCAAGCAATGTTGAAGCACCGCATCCTCCTCCTCAAGAGACAAATAGAAAATCAACATCCATCCTTCAAGCTCACCCCCATGATCAAATCATAGGGAGTCCATCAAAGGGAGTAATGACTCGCTCTAGACTTGCATCTTATGTTGAACATCACTCGTTTGTTTCCTTTGTTGAGCCCACTAGTGTAGAAGAAGCACTTGCGGATCCGGATTGGGTGAATACCATGCATGAAGAACTCAACAACTTCACCCGGAACCAAGTGTGGACACTTGAAGAGAAGCCAAAGGATGCAAGAATCATTGGCACCAAGTGGGTGTTTAGGAACAAGCAAGATGATCAAGGCGTGGTTGTGAGGAACAAAGCAAGATTGGTGGCAAAGGGGTTCTCTCAAGTAGAAGGACTCGATTTTGGAGAGACCTTTGCTCCGGTTGCAAGACTTGAAGCCATCCGTATCCTTTTGGCGTATGCTTCACATCACAAAATGAAACTTTTGAAAATGGATGTGAAGAGCGTTTTCTTAAATGGTTTCATTAATGAACTTGTCTATGTCTCACAACCTCCCGGGTTTGAGGACCCAAACTTGCCTAATCATGTGTATAGGTTGTCCAAGGCACTCTATAGATTGAAGCAAGCTCCAAGAGCTTGGTATGAGAGGCTAAGGGACTTCCTAATCAAGAAGGGCTTCAAGATCGGGATCGTCGACACTACACTATTCACCAAGAAGCTTAATGGAGAGATCTTTGTTTGCCAAGTATATGTCGATGACATTATATTTGGATCAACAAACCAAGACCATTGCAAGGAGTTTGGTGACTTGATGTCCAAGGAGTTCGAGATGTCAATGATTGGCGAGCTAACCTTCTTCCTCGGCTTTCAAGTGAAGCAAATAAGAGAAGAGACCTTCATCTCTCAAGAAAAGTACACTTATGATCTACTTAAGAAGTTCAAGATGGAGGATTGCAAGCCAATCAAGACCCCAATGCCTACTAATGGGCATCTCGATCTCGATGAGGGAGGTAAACCGATTGACCAAACTCTTTATCGCTCTATGATCGGTAGTTTACTTTACCTCACCGCATCTAGGCCGGATATCATGTTTAGTGTGTGTATGTGTGCTAGGTTTCAAGCAAACCCTAAGGAGTCGCATCTTTGTGCGGTTAAAAGAATCCTTAGGTACTTAAGGCACACCCCTAGCATGGGTCTTTGGTATCCCAAAGGAGCTCCCTTCCAACTAGTTGGCTATTCCGATTCGGATTATGCCGGGTGTAAGGTTGATAGGAAGAGTACCTCCGACGGGTGCCACATGCTAGGAAGATCACTTGTTTCTTGGTCCTCAAAGAAGCAAAACAGTGTGGCATTGTCAACCACCGAGGCGGAATACATTGCCATGGGAGCAAGTTGTGCACAAATCTTATACATGACCCAAACACTCTTTGATTACGGCGTGTTTTTAAAAGAAGTTCCACTTTTGTGTGATAATGAAAGCGTCGTAAAGCTTGCTAACAACCCGGTTCAACACTCTTGCACCAAGCACATTGATATTCGCCATCACTTTCTTAGAGATCATGTGGCTAGGAAAGACATCACACTAGTTGGAGTTAAGAGCAAAGATCAATTGGCGGATATCTTCACTAAACCACTCGATGAAACAACCTTTTGTAGGTTGAGAAGCGAGTTGAATGTGCTTGATCACTCTAACTTCACTAAAAGATGAGCTTGTGTGAATCATGCATTCATATGTAACATAACTTGTTTAATTTGGTAATGCACATAGGCTTGGCTAACGCGGTTAAGATAACCGCCCTCAAAGCGTGTGACAAAGCTTAACCGCGGTTTAAACTTGCAAGCAACCTAGATTCAAATTCCGTTTTGCATTGCATATGCATGAGTGTTGCTTCCTCGTTTCTTTCCGGTTAAGTTTGTTGGTCATCATTAGGTTCAACACTTAGGGGGAGCAATTCAACGCTGTAGCTTCAGCTAATACCCCTCTTGTGCCCCTAAGGTGACCCTTGGAGCTTTATTGAACTATTTTCTTACGAAAACTAATCCTAGCCTATGGCAAACTACTTCTAAAATTGAGGGTTTGAGAGATGGTTCTTATGTTAAGTCCAGCAAGTGTTCCTCTTTGCTCTTTTGTGTTGGTACTTGGCTAAGAGAAAAGATTGGAGAGAAAAATAGGAAAATTCAGAGCAAAATTGAGCACCGGACCACCCTCCGGACCACTCTGCATTGGTCCGACGTAGTGGTCCGACGCCTCGACCCTCACTGCATAAATTTTCTCCAGCCACAAAATCCGTCGGACCAGTGTCCGACGCACCACCGGACCAATGACAAGTTGTCCGGTGCCTATGTCCATCCTATCCTTGCACCGTCGGACCAGTCCGGTGAGTCGTCCGACGCACTAGTCCGGTGGTCGGTTGCTCCCTGTATTCTCTTCTCTGGTACCGTCGGACCACCCATCGGACCAGCCACCGGACCAAGCAGAGTGGTCCGATGCTTCAAAAATTTGCGATATCCTCCCGCGAACGGCTCTGTTTCACCACTCTTTCTCACGTCAGCCGTCCGTACGCCGTCGCACCGCTCACCGCCCTCGCTCCGCCGCCAACTCCCCCGTGCCCTTTCTCGCCGCCGGTGAGCTCCACCACCTGCTCCGCTGCCGTTCCTCTCCTCCTCGCCGTGCAGCGCCGCCGCTCTCCACCGCCCTGCACCACCACTTCTCCATCGCCGCCACGCCACCATCCTCCACCTCGCCGCCGGCGAACTACGCTGCTCCTCCACTCTCCTCCCTGCCAAGCTGGGCCGACCTAGGGTTTGCCCCATTCTCTCCATTGTCCCTGCGCAGAGATCAAAGGACCTAGGGTTTGCCCTAACCCTAGGGTGACTTTCGACGCGTTCGTCCTCGAACAAATTCACTTCGTCGTCATTGTCCTCGACGTCTTCTTCCACGGCCGATTTTGTTCCGTCGTCGTCGACTCCGCTTCGTCTCACTAGGGTATGGCTATCACTTTCGATATCGCGTTTCGTCGAGTCGAGATTGAGTCATGTCCTAGGTTTATTCCTTGAATATCTCTTAAGCAATTCAATCCAACTCACTAAATCAATTGCCAATTGTAATTCGCAGCTGGTAAATCTCGCTCGGAGAGTGCTTTGGTACTTAACATTGCTCTGGATAGCTACACTTTCTTACCTCAGGTACCATGTCAGATTTCATTCTATCACTTATCTCGATGCTTGCTTCTATACGGTTTCTTATCTCTAGATTTTATATATGCTTATGTATACCCTGTCTATTCTATCCAGTGGCAGTTTGAACTCGGGGAAAAGCTCGCGAGTAAGGATTGAGGCAAAGCCTCAGAGGTTCAGTCCAGTGGCATGGAGACCCCTCTGTCAGTGGTACTTTGTTTGATCAGTTGACAGTTGTTACTTGCAGCGATCAGTGTTTCTTGTGACAGAGATCAGTGGTTCTTGAGGCAGTATTCTTTGTGATCTGTCAGTGGTTGCTTGTCAGTGGGCAGTGCTCTCTGTGATTGATTCAGTATGACTCGCAGCACTCGTGCTCACGCAGCTGGGTCAGGTGATGATGCTCCTCCTCCTCCACGTCCTTCCAGAGATAAGGGCAAGAAGCCAGTTGTTGAGAAAGCTAAGAAGAAGAAGCGAAAGCTCACAGAGGTTGAGAAAGCCGAAGCAGTGGCCGATGCAGCGGACTGCGCAAAGCGAGGCGGTCGCTGAGGGACAGTCAGACTCGGCACCCCTCCGCGGGATTTACCGTCTACTCCACCAGCTGGGTCACATACTGAGGATGCTCCAGAGGAGCCAGAGCTTGTCACTTAAGCTCTTGGGACTCCGTTGGCACCGAGTTCCTGGGGGCGTTCCACTCGCTCCCAGTCTGCGCAGTCACCTCAGTCAGCGGCTCCCACAGCAGCTTCAGCCTTAGTTCACCTCGATCTGAGGAATCTTACAGCGAAGCAAGTGAAGAAACTCCGATTTGTTGCTTTAGAGAAGTGGTGCCCGGATCAGAGAGACCCCAGAGCCTCACCAGGATGGCATACACCACTCATGGAGGATTTCTATCGAGCAGCTCAGTTGACCAGCATTCAGATTCGATCGCACAGGGTTTGTTCCTTAGAGAGCATTGTTGAGCTAGCTGGTGAGGAGATCAGACCGTTCTTGACTTACCTTCCGGGACTCGCCGATCTACTTGGCCGTTCCGGAAACTACATAGAGAGATGGGTCAGAGAGTTTTATGCTTCAGTATGGGTGGATCCGGAGCACAAGTTTGTGCAGTACACTTTCAGAGGCAAGCGATACAGGCTCTACTTGACCAGACTCAGAGAGATCTTTCGCCTTCGTTAGCAGGGTGGTGAGCTTGACTTACACTATGAGTGCTACCGAGGAGCCTCAGTGCCTCGCCTAGCTCGAGGTGGACGTACACTATCAGTGCAGGAGGTGGCTCCTCTCTTCAAGCCACCTTTCTCAGAGGGCTCCAGGCGTAGCCCAGCAGAGCTCAGACCCACCGTTCACAGGTTGAACGAGGTACTCCGTCGTACTCTGCTTCCTCACACGGGTTACAAGGAAGGACTAACAAATATGCAGCAGCTACTCCTTTAGGCCCTGGTATCTCAGACACCATTCGACGTCGCAGACTTTGTTGTGTCAGAGATAGAGGATGTGATAGCAGATGGCATGAGGGCCCGTCGTCAGTTTCCCTATGCTCATTGGATATCATCGATCATTGCTATTGAGCTTGAGGGAGCGAACCCTGGACTCCGCGCTCTACTAGATCAGTCGCCGACTACTTTCCCAGATTATAGAGTCCTTGGGTCGTTTGACAGCCGGTTTGGGAACCGGGTTCTCCGTCTTGTCAGAGAGAGGACAACACCAGCTGACAGAGCAGAGGTTGATGCTCAGGATGAGGCTATCCACGGTGTTGAGCAGCAGAAGCTCCATGGACTAGATACTGGAGCTGATGTGACCCCTGAGGACACTTCAGACAGCTTAGACGCCGACTTCCAGCCAGTTCCACAGATGCCCCCATGGGCTCACGACACTGAGGCTGGCGGCTCTGCCTCTACCACTGAGACCATGATGCTCAAGCTTCTTGACAGAATGAATGAGCAGTAGAGTTCTCTCGTCACTGCAGTTACACAGGTCCATCAGCGACAGGACGAGATGCAGTGACAGTCAGAGGAGCATCACTTCGAGATGCAGCGACAGATGCTCGCTATGCAGCTAGAGTCCCAGCGCCTTCAGTTACAGTCACAGCAACTGCAGCAGCAGAACATGGCCTTCATGGCCCATATGATGAAGTGAACAGGCGCTCCTCCTCTTGAGTTTCCTGCAGCTCCTCAGATACAGATGATGAGCACGTCTCAGCCCTCACAGTCAGTTGGGCAGATAGGAGGGCCACAGTTCTCAGTTGGACCCTCAGTTGGCCCCTCAGTGGCCCCTACGAGCTCCACCGGTCAAACAGTCTCTCCCACCCCAGCCGTACAGTCTAGTGGATTTCAGGGTGCTAGATTGACCACCCCATTCCAGTCACTGGCGACTCAGATGACACAGTGGTTGGACACCTTTGGCCCCACTCAGCAGTTCACCCCTCTCACTACTGGTTTCACTCCACTTACTGCTACGATGGGTACTACTGCCAGAGATCTTTCAGCGTCGTTCAGCGATATTACCGGGCGGCCATCCCCCACTGGTCCTCAGATAGCAGCAGAGGTTGAGGCCGAGCTAGTTGCACCGACAGCCGATAAGCACCGCTCCTCAGTAGCTTCCTCAGAGGCTATACACGACAGTCGGGCTCCAGCCGTGTCTACCCCTCCCACAGCTGCAGTTGCTACCGATGCCACAGTGGTCACCTCCACTCCAGTCCAGCCACAGCAGTCTCCGGTTCTTCAGACTCCTGACGAGTCAGTGCATGAGGCACCACCGGACACCGCCGCTCCTGAGGCTCCCACAGAGACACTGGCACCGGTGCTTGCTCCTACTGCTACTCCTTCAGCTACTGCTCCAGAGTCTTCGACCGCAGCAGGCCTGTCAGCTACCGAGACCCAGATTGCTTCCCTACCAGAGACAGATACTCAGGGGGAGGATTCAGATGATGAGACGTATCTGGCAGCTTTCAGGGTGCTCGACCGCTCCACAGCTGCTTCCACTCCGCCTCCAGACACCTAGTTTCGGTGCTTCGACGCCAAAGGGAGAGAGGGAGAGTTGAGTAGATGGGCTAGCTTTAGGGGGAGCTAGTAGGACTCGTTCTTTTGATGTGTATAAACTTTATTGCATCATGCATCACGTTTACCGTCTTTATGCATTTTATGATATGTGTGATGGTTGAGACTTGATGGTTGTGTGACATGTGTGGACATTCATCTATATATATCATGTCACTTGGTTATGCTATATTGCTTCCGCGCTAATCTCTGATCTTTTGGCTATAGCATATCCTTTATGAAATCAAGTACCATGCTCATTTCATATCTATTGTGCTTGTCATGGCTTGAATGGTTAGGCATGTACTTGTCTTTCTTATCACTAACCCATGCCTATCTCATTTCAAGTCATGCCTTCTCTTATCAAAATTCACTCATTATTCTCTACTCGAGCTTGTATTGTCGTCAATCACCTAAAAGGGGGAGATTGTAGAATCATGGACCCTTGTGTTTAGACGATTAACGACAATACTAGATCACTATGACTAACGTGTGTTTTGCAGAGGCAAAGTTGTTTATGTTAGGTCATAGTGATGCTATTTGAATGGGCTTAATGGATATTCATGCCCCCAAGATGGAAATCGTTTCAGTTGCAAAGGATGAAGATACAAGTTGAAGACTAGGCTAGTTCTTAGTGTCGTAAGGTTGAAAAGGGCACTAAGTATAGCTAGGGCTTTTGTTTTTCCTTTGACCGTACTATAAAGGGGGTATGAGATTAGTAGCTTGACCTAGGAGAGTTTAGGAAAGTGGGTATATGCACACTTGTCACAACTTGTCCTAGAGACCTTGCTTTCAGCCCTTGATAAACCCTAGAATTGGTAGGAGCAAAATCCCTTAAGAAACCTAAGCGAAAACAGTTGGTTTAGAGGGAGAAAGAGGCTCCGGACCACTCTGCTAAGTGGTCCGACGGTCCCTGTCTTAGGCAGTTTCTCAGCTCGAGGAGCTCCGGACCACCTGTCTGGAAAGCACCAGACCATAGGAGAGTGGTTCGGTGGCTTGGTTCAGAGAGACAGAAGGCTCCGGACTAGTCCGACGGTTCGTCCGACGGCTAGTCCGACGCCTCATGACAGGAGTTTGAGTTCATGCAGAGAGCACCCTGGCTTCGGACCAGAGCGTCGGACCAGGGCACCGGACCAAGGAGAGTGGTCCGGTGGTGTGTAAAAGAGAGAAAGGTTTTCACTCAGAGAGCACCGAGGCTCCGGACCAGTGCGTCGGACCAAGCAGAGTAGTCCGACGGTGCCTGAGTTTGAAATCAGAGTGAGCTCCGGACCAGTGTGCATGGTCCGGTGGTATGAGCTCCGGACTAGTCCGGTGGCTACGCAGAGAGAAGAAAAAGTAAAAAACGGCTAGTTTTGGAGGTGGGGACTATTTATAGTTGCCCCCTTGGTCCTTAGAGGGACTCTTGGCCATTGTTTCAGCTGGTGACACCTTGAGAAATCTTTTGGAGAGCCAAGAGGCTAGTGAGGGAGAGATTAGAGAGAGTTCATCTTGTTCTTCCCTCCTAGAGAGATTAGGAGTGACTTGTGTGCATCCATCCACCTTCCTAGCCTTGAGTGAGTCAAGTGAAGGTCTTGTGCTTGTTACTCTTGGTGTTCGACAGCACCTAGACGGTTTGGTGGTGTTCGGAGGAAGTGACCGCCGGGAGATTGTTGGCGGCTCTTCTCCAAGCTTCTTGTGATCGGTCGTGGGCGATTCACCGAGCTGGAGTGGCGAAGAATCAGCCCGTAGAGAGCACTCTACCCTTGCGCGGGTAGAGAGGGAGCGATACCTTGCGAGGTGCTCCAACGAGGACTAGGGGGGTGTGTCGACACCTCGATACCTCGGGAAAAATTGCTGCGTCAATGAGATTTTCTTTTCCCTAACTCTTTACATTTCCGCATTACTTTCCGTCTTGTTTTTACATTTCCTACTAGAATTGCTTAGGTTGTTTTTAATTTCTATGAACTGCTACCGCTTTCTAGCTAGGACACACGGACGGTAGGCACTAGGGGGTGATTGACATTTGATAGGTTTTTATATTTGCTTTAGAAATTTAAAACAAGTCCAATTCACTCCCCTCTTGAGCATCTTGATCCTTTCACGCCCAAAAGGACGTCTTCAATGCGGCCTACACGTCCTGTATGCATCAACATAAAGTTGCAGGCCACGTTGGCACTAAATGGGTTAGACTATCAAATCGGACAATGCAACCTACAAGTAGCTAGGTTAGATCGTACGCTGCTTTATTCTTGTCCACGGCATGCATATCAGAACTGGTACAGGGAACAGAGTGGCTCCATCCTCCTGCCCAGTTGCTGCTCGGGCCTTTTGTCAGATGGAGCGGTTGTATCTTCTACAGGAGGCTCTGGCAAACTACGAGGCTACCCTCCGTGAATATGTGGGTACTTGATGAAGACGTGGAGGATGGGGCAGTACGCCACGCTGTAGCGTTGGTGAAGCCCTAAGTAAACAGCGGATGCCTCCGTAGATCCCCTCCAGATCGATTCAAGCTACTCAAGGCACCAGGTACACCATCTACATTTTAAAGGCATGTTGGAATCAATTCACGTAACACTAAAGATTTTTTTTTCCACGTTCCGATCAAAGACTGGGACTAGAACTACTGAATCCATTCGTTCTTATCTTGATTTAATTATCTGTTGTTGTTCTTCAGCGCCGCAAGCAAAGCTAGCTAGCTGGTGTGTTCGCAGGCTTGATATGGCATCTCGCGGAAAACAAGATCTATGGTCCGCTCGTGCAGGAAGAGGCGCGCGGAGACAGATGGTGAGCGGCTACGGCTTGCTTTCTTTACCTAGGATGGAGTACGGAATAGTCTGGTTGGTATCTATCTATCTATACTATAAAAGAGCGAAGGAATTGAAAAATACCTATTACCTCAAAAATTGCTACCCACCTAATATCTCGTCCCTTGGATATATTTTGATTGTCAATCTAACGCTAGATATAAATTTGACGGATGGACCCAAGCCAGGACACCACCTACATACGCGTACATACGCGTGTTTCCTCTTAGCTACGTCTCTTCATGATGATTTTTTTCTACCGGTGTTTTTATATACCCACATGTTAACCCGCATGGTTTCTAGATCTATTACTCTCATATATATACGGCGATAGAGATTGACTCTAATCCCGGCCTGCCCTAGCGCCGCCGCCTCTATTTAATTTTCCCAAACCCCGCAGCCACCTGTGGTCTACTTCTACGATCTACCCCTAGGTACGGCCTCTGGAGGCCGGAGCCGGAGGTGCTACTCGCGCATGATCTGCCGCTACGTCGTTGCTCCTGATTTGGCCATGCGCAGCGTGTCCCCCAAGGGCTAGACCATCAATGTCGGCGGCAAGGACGATGTGTCCGCGGTGAAAGAAGTTTATCTACTATTCGTCTTTAGCTTGGTAGGATCGAACATGTACTTTTTTAAAAAAAACTAATAGAACACGTGCTTGGGTAGGATAGAACATGTACTTTTGCAGTAGAAGGCACTACTGCACAAGTGCACAGGGCGTTATTGCATTTAGAGCATCCGCAGTGTTGAGCACCGGTGTCGGTTCGATCGTGGGCTCCACAAATGACATGACATCTCCTGCTATCAGTTCCACATTGGGTAAAACTAAACCATAGTGTACTATCAGCTTCATAGTGTACTACTAGCTGCCTCACAATATATTTTTTTAATATCAAGAGAGTGGGTTCTATACATCGAAGTTGTTCCTCTATCGAAACCAGGCTACAGTGTATGAGACCAGGTTCTATGCAGACATTAAATGTATCGAACCGTCCTCGACCTGTACACTGCGGGTGCTCTTATGGTTCTCGATATGTATAAAGTATAATGTATTCATGTGTTACCAGGTGTCTCATTGATTTTGGCATTTGATTTGATATATTAATTCATTCATTCAGTATTTCAGGCTTGGGCTCCTAGGAGCTAAAATTGAGCCTTTAGCATTTAGCAAAGGCTAATATATGCAACTTACAACCGAAAAATAGTTGCTGGTTGTAGGGATGTTTTAAACTTGTAGGTAATTCTTTTTTTCCTGAAGGAATTAGATACGTCATAAGCAGAATGCAGTCAATATTCTGATCAATGTTTATTACCCAGTTTAGGTTGAGGTGGAATTACAGAACATGTTTGGAGAGAGTGCTGGAGCATGCATGAGAAAGGTAAGCTAATGTGGTTTGGAATAGAGTTATTATGAATAAATTCATGTCCATTGACGATGGTTAGTAAATATTTAAGCTGTCGGTCTTATAAATTGCACTTTTGTTGTATCAATGAAGTTAACTGATCTATTGATATATATTTTTAACATAAGTAGATTTTGCTTATTACTTATGGATCTTTTTGGTATTGAGTTTTACAACAAGAGCTTGAGACTGCAGGATAGACATGTGGGTGAAGGGCAGGCAGCCGCAAGGTACAAGCTAATATCCTAACATCATAAATCATTCAAACAGTTAACACTTCTTTCATCCAAATTCATATAAACGTCCATGTTCCAATAAATAAAAAAACAAAAGTAAGAGCATCTTCATGAGTTTACGATCGCACTCCCTACGGATCTCAACTCCCAATCTTTATGCACTCGGGAAAATCAATCCAATGGCACAAAAATATACACGTGCGTATCAATTGGCCCTGTTGAAGGATGTGTGAAAGAATAAGTAAGCAAAGGTTTTAATGCAAATTTACAGGAGATAGAAATAAGATAAAGTGGTTAGGTTGATTTAAAAATAGTTTAAGATTTTTTATGGAAAATTTCCTTTTATCTTTTATGAACATGATTTGAAAACAGATGGAGGAATCCAACAATTGTGCTTCCAACTTTTTTTAGCCACTTGAAAAACTCATTGATTTAAAAATAGTTTAGGATTTTTGAAACTATTGGAGATGCTCTAAGTGAGCATCCCATCATACGTATGTAGGTACTCCACTTCTAACCATTATATGTTATATCCACATATTCTTGGATTATTCACATTAGACGAGAATCAAGCATCCTCAAATTCTAGCATTGAGTATTTTCATATCTGGTTGATTTGCAAATTGAAGTAAAGTGAAGAGTTCTTTGTCATATCTAATTACTATTTATAGTATCAATGTTGACGATGGCGAAGGAGAAGGCCACTGGACATTGCTATTCCTCTCAATGACCTGACATGACAACCCACTAAAATGGAGGGGGAAGACATTTATAAGTTGATTTTCCATCAACAGTCAAGCAAGAAAACACCCTAAATTGTATTGATGAGCAGACGGCGGTCTTCTAATTTTGACAATAAAAGAGCGAGACTGAGCTAAGGTCTCAACCGAGGAAACTTCTAAATATTGCAATACATAATAAATCTTAGTTTTTTTCTTATAATAATAGTATATTCCATTTCACAATCATAAACATGTGTGTGTCGCACGTGCATATCAACTAGTTTTGGAAAAAGCAGATAGAATAGTTGTTGGACCTCTATTTTTTATTTGTCAAATTATATAAAATTTAGCCTTCATAACCTAAATGGCTTTTATGTTAGAGTTACTTTTAGGAAGGGAATTAGGAAACTATTGGAATGCTACGACGAAATATGTGTCAGTCACGGAAAGGAGGGGTGCCTGCTACCGCACACATCTCCCGTGGTTAAGGGGATTCGATGAGATTATATTACTGCCTGGAGTCTCTAGATAAAACAATTACTATAATCTATATCAATGAAGGCGTTTTTAAATTTAACTAACTGTATAGGAAAAAAAATAACATCTATATAATACCAAATAAGCACATTATGAACATATATTTTAGGATGATACTTATTTGATAGTATATAAATCAAGACGGGTTTTCAAGAAACTTAATCAAAGTTAAAAGTTTAACCACTTTCGTTTGCCCCTTAGAAGATTCGTCTCGCAAATTACAGACAAACTGTGTAATTAGTTATTTTTTTTACCTATATTTGATGTTCCATATGTATGAGTCCAAAGATTTGATGGAATGAGAAATCTATTAAAGTTTTGGAAAATAGAGCAGCTAATTAATTGAATAGTTTACAAATCTAAGAAACGTCGATGACTCGGATTTAATTTGTCTGGGGAGTACTGTACTCCTACTATATGAGATGAGACGGGGCTGCTGGTTAATGCAGTACAGCTGCTGGCTGTCACTGTGACTGAGTACAGTAAAAAATTTGTGAGATGGGGCTTGCTGAAGCAAAGACCAGGAGCCGAACATGCCGCCGTGCGTTTTGGGACTCTCAGGTGGCCGTCTGTGTCCGCGTCCCGAAAGTTTGGGGGAGTCGATCTAGTACAACGCGTCAATGACGCGGCAGGGCAGCATGCATGTCACAGCGGTTACGGATAGGCTGTCATCTTTTGTTTCCTGTACAGATGGATTCCTTAATTAGCAACCGAAGCAACGCCCTACGACGTCGGCAAGCCGAAGACGCGCTCGCCGTCGACCGTCGTGGAGATGCAACGTCGCGCCGCCCCCGCCGTCGAATGGCACGCGCGCGCGCACGCCGGAGTTTTGGCTGTCGTATGTCGATCTTGGTGGCCAAACGAGCTCTTGACCGTCGTGAATGTTCTGCGATAGGAGTAGCCAGCCACAACCACAGCCACGTGAGCGGTGAGCGTGCGAGATGCATGTTCACACACACCAGGACCCGGGTCAGTGTCGTGTCTTGTCTCCAGGTTTCCCACCTGTTTGTTACAAGCAGTACGCAATCAGCAGTCTTTGTGGAACATACACGAGTCCTTCAGGTGTCAGGTCCATAACCGTGGAATTGCCCGCTACTAGCCAGTGCTATGCTACCTCATCAAGAGTATACCCCGCCGCATTATATGTCGCTGGGTAACCACGTTTAATTTGTACTCCCTATATCCCAAGTTGTAAGTCATTTCAAAAATCTTGAAGAGTCAAAACATCTCAAGTTTGACCAAGAATTATAGACAAAACTATAAAAAAATTATAACATTAAATATGTATACTATGAAAATATAATTGATAACGAATCTAATGATACTTATTTGACATCATAAATATTATTTTATTGTTATATAAGTTTGGTCAAACTTGAGAAACTTTGACTCTCCGAGATTCTTAGAATGACTTACAATTTAGGATGGAGGGAGTAAAAGCAAAACGCCTTGTAAAAGTTTTTTCTAGTAGTGTGACAACATATGTGCAGGTTTTAATTTATGGATAACGTGTTTAATAATTTATTTATGAATTTATAAAGTCCGGCCATCAATGTGGCTTGAAATGTTTCCTTGTTGGATTGGACTTTGAAAATTGCACTGTAATGTGTTAGCGTATATACTTTGGTGTTGCCATCATGGGCGAATGAGTCGCGTTTGCAAATGACAGCTCGCTGGCCGGTTGCCGGTCATGGACCATGGACAGGACATGGACATGGACGTGCGCTCCACAGCTAGCCCGTCCGATGACACTGCCGCACGTTCTGTACGTAGTAGCAAACAGCAGGCTGGCAATGGCAATGGCAACAGCGCGCGTGCAGGCCTAGGCCGAGAGCCGTCGAACTCCAATTAGCACTTAGCAGCAGGCAGGCAGCAACCAATCCGCGGATCTGTTGGCCTCTGCTTCATCTTAGTACAACTCTCGTACGTACGGAGTACGGAGTAGTTGTTTATCAAAAAAATCTTCAACTCTGCACATAGGAGTACAAATTTCGCGAAAGATGAGTTCACAATTCACAAAAAGCTTTACTAGAAATTTCCTTGCAGCTTCCCTTAAAACCAACTTTCCTAGCAGTTACCTTATTTCGATGGAAACAGCTCATAAACTCAGGGGCTAAGCAAACGGGAAACGGCTTCGTGCCTGCATCAAAACAGAAGAAACACGCTTTGGCCTCAAAATAGCTGGCGCAGGCAGGCTTCCAGTTCTTCCTCCAGGCAGCTTCCTCGACCGCCTCATTGTTACCACCATATAAACACTGCTACGCGTGGAGCCATCTTCATCTTCCACATTACCTGGAGCTGTTTTCCGCATAAGCTGTCAACATTTGATCAGGCTTTCCGGATAAGCCGTGACCACCTGTTGCCTTGTTGGGATCAAGAAACCGCGGTCTTTCGTCACAGGCGTGTCTCCATTGTCTCTCCTCCTCCTAGCTTCATACCAGCTGCTGCTGCTGCACACTCTTTGAGTTTCAATCGTCGGTGGAGGCTCGTCTTCATTCCTTTATGGAGTGCGCCGACTGCCTGATCGAGGTGGGCAGAATGGCGACGGCGGCGGACCCGCTGCGGTGGACCAAGAAGTGGAGGAAGGCCACCAACGTCATCCGGACGTGCCACAGGCTGACCCGCTCAGTTTCTCCCGGGCCATCCTGCGACGGACCGGCTCCTACGTCGAAATCAAGATCCACGACGACGTCGCCGCCGACGCCGCGCCAGCGGAGTTCTCTGTCGCCGCGACGACCAGGGCTTCAGGCGCCTGGTGAAGGACAAGCGTGACGACTGCTTTCGCCGCCTGGCGGCGGCGCCGGGATCGCGTCCGCGCTGGCATCGGACGCGGATGCCGGCATCCGCGGCGACCGACGGCGACGTGCGGCGCCGGCGGGAGGCCTTCGGCGGGAACACGTACCCGCGGCGTAAGCCCAAGGGGTTCTGGACCCACGTGGTGGAACGCGCTGAGCGACGTGTTCCTCCTCGTGCTGCTCGTCTGCGCCGCCGTCTCGCTGGGCTTCGGCATCAAGGAGCACGGCCTGAGGGACGGCTGGTACGACGGCGTCAGCATCTTCCTCGCCGTCTTCCTCGTCGCCGCTGTGTCCGCGGTCAGCAACCACGGCCAGGCCAGCGCTTCGACAGGCTCGCCACCGAGTCCGACAACATCTCCGTCGCCGTCGTTCCGCGCCGGCAGGAGCAGGAGGTCTCCATCTTCGACGTCGTCGTGGGCGACGTCGTCGTGCTCAACATCGGCGACGTCGTCCCAGCCGACGGCGTCTTCCTGCAGGGCCACGCGATGCAGGTGGACGAGTCCAGCATGACCGGCGAGCCGCACCCTGTCGACGTCGACCCCCACAAGAGCCCCTTCCTTGCGTCCGCGTCAAGGTCATCGACGGGTACGGCCACATGCTCGTCACCGCCGTCGGCACGGACACCGCGTGGGGCGAGATGATGGGCAGCATCACCAGGGACAGGGAGAAAGACGGAGCCGACGCCGCTCCAGGAGCCCTCGAGGGCCTCACCTCCAGCATCGGCAAGGTGGGCATCGCCGTCGGGGTGTTTGTTTTCCCGCCGTGCTCACCGCGCGCCACTTCACCGGCAGCACCAGGCCCGAGCGGGGCAAGGCGACGTTCGACAGGCAGCACGTAAAGCTTCAACAGGCTTCACCGCGCTCGTTGGCCCATCTTCCAGCGGGCCATCCCCCCTCACGTGGTGGCCATTCCGAGGGCCTCCCGCTCGCCGTAAACGCTCAGGGCTCGCCTTCTCCATGAAGCGAATGGTAAAGGAGCAGCGCTTGGTGCCACGCTCTCGGCGTCGAGACCATGGGCTGGGTCACCGCCATCGCACCGACAAGACGGGCACTCTCACGCTGAACCAATGAAGGTGACGGACTTCTTCTGGGTCGGGGCCCCGACAAAGGGACAAAGGACTTGCTGCCCCAAAAGAGGACGGGGCTCAAAAACACACCGGAAGCGTGTCCCAATCAGCCAGACAACAACGCCTCGCCGCCAAGAATATCGGGGCCCACCCGACGGAGAAGGCTCTGCTGCCTGGGCCGTGGAGGAGCTGGGCATGGACGCCGAGGGCGCGAAGGGGAGCTAAAAGGTGCTGCACGTCGAGGCGTTCAACTCCGAAAAAAAAGAAGCGCAGGGCGTGATGACCTTTCCCAGGGACACCGCCAAAAAAACCCGGCCGGCGGGTGACCGCCACTGGAAAGGCCCCGGGCGGAGATGGTCTTGGCGAGTTTGGCTCCGCTTACGGGGTTGGTGCAGCCCCGGGCCCCGGCACGCAAAACGGTAACTGGACGCGGGGAAGAGGTTTGAAGCTCGCCCCAACATCAGTGAGATGGGGGCCGCCAGCCCCCCGTTTTTGTTACCCCGCCTTTTTGGGCCTACAAGCATGTGCTTTCCCCAAAAAACGGGGAGAAACTCCTCCAAGTCCAAGATGGCGCCCAAAACCCTGACACTGCTGGGGCTTTCCGTCGGCCTCAAGGACCCCTGGCCGCCCAGAGGTCAGGGCTGCCATCGGGGGCCTGCACCAAGGCGGGCGTCGGGGTTGAAGATGGTCAGGGGGCGAAAACGTCCTCCGGCACTGCCATCCCCCAAGGGGTTTGCGGGATCCTCTCCAAGCAAGGAGGACAGCAAACACGACGACGCCATCGTGACGAGGGGCAGGAGTTCCGAGCCATGTCACCCAAACAGCAGCGGCGATCGTGGGAAAAAAACCAAAAAAAAACATCCGGCCCCATGGGCGGCCCTCTGCCCATGGACAAGCTGGTGCTGGTGCAGCGCCTGAAGCAGAGGGGCCACGTGGGCCCGGGTCACCGGCGGCCCGGCCACCAACGACGCGCCGGCGCTAAAAGGAGGCGGACTGGCCTTTTCCATGGGCATCCAGGGCACCGAGGTCGCCAAGGAGAGCCCGACATCGCCCAAAATGAACGACAACTTCGAAAAGGTGGTCACGGCCACCCGGTGGGCCGCTGCTCTCAACAAAAATCCAAAAATTTCATCCAGTTCCAGCCACCGTCAAACGTCGCCGCGCTTCATCATCAACTCGTGTCGCGCTCACCCCCGGGCAAGATGCCGCTGCCCACCGTGCAGCTGCTGTGGGTCAACCCATCATGGAAAACCATGGGCGCCTGGCGCTGGCCACGGACACGCCCCAACGCGCCCCATGCGCCGCCCCCCCCATGGGGCCCGCACGCCCCGCTCATCAGCAAACGCCATGTGGCGCAACCTCGCCGCGCAGGCAGGCGTTCCAGGTCGCCGTCCTCCCCGGCGCTTCAGTTCCCCGGCCCGGGGGATCTTCGGCAAGGCCAACGGCACCAAACAACTTCAAAGCATTTTGTGCTCTGCCAGGGGTTCAACGAGTTTCAAACGCGCGGGAGATCGAGCGGAGGAACGTCTTCCCCCGGGGGCTCCGCAACAAGATGTTCCTGGGCATCATCGCCGCACCCCCGCCAGGGAGGTGCCATGGTGGAGCTGCTCAAACCCGGTTTGCCGGCACCCAGAGGCTTGGCCTGGCCACTGGGGAGTCTTTTCGCCCATTGCCGCGGTCTCGTGGGCCCCTTGGATGGGCCGTCAAGTTCATCCCCGTGCCTGACCGCCCGCTAAATCAGATCTTAGCAAACGGAGGAAAAACATTATCTAGGATGATTTACACAATAGTGCTTTTTAAAAAAAATTTGAATCCATTCGGTCGTTTATTCTTATTGTTACAAAATACAGTTTACTTAGTTATATTTGATTTGTCGACTTTTGTTTGCTTGAACTAGTTCCCGCTTGTTTTTGCTTTTCTCTTTTTAGAATACTTTTAATTTAGCCGGGAAACCCAAACGGCTTTTGTATCTGCCTATGTTCATCTACTGTAATTATCTTAGAATAACGTTAATTCTCAAAGCCAAAAAGCTTATTTACGTTAAACCCGGGGAAAATTTAAAATAAAGTACCTTCCTCCAGTGTAATGTAATAAATTAGAGGCTTTTAATCTATGTCATTAGAAAAGTTGTCAATTATACACAACCATAGTTACCATTGCTCTGAACTTTTTTGTTCTAGACGTCATTAAAAATCCCGAAATTTTCCTCTAATGGGGTTAAAAATGTAACCCCGAAAATTCAAATACCCTTTCATATGAATAATCATTAGTTATGTTTTTAGGGACCTCAAATGGAAAAACTCGGAACTAAGATCTTAAAAATTTATACAAAAAATTATCTTTTTTTCATTTTTTTTTAAAAAGATATATGATTTGATATGATTAATATGTATTAGAAATATACATTTTTACGAAATTGAATGAAATATTTTTTATAGAAAATTGTTGATCTCGGTTTAAAATCTATAACTTTCTAGTTGTGAAAATCTTTTCATTTGAGTTTTTAAAGATCTCCAAAATAATTATTTTGATTTAAAGAGTTTTTTGACTTTTTACAATTGTAATTTAACACCGTTAGAAGCAAAAAAGCGATAGTAGTGTGAAGGACAAAAGATGACTTTTCACAACTACAGTTTAACACCGTTAGAGGCAAATTTTAAAGGTAATAGCGTGGAGGCACAAAAGATACTTTTACAACTGTAGTTTAAATCCGTTACAGGGAAATCGATGGTAATCGCGGAGGACAAAAGAGAGTTCAGAGCATGATAACATGAGAACTCATCTTTTTAATAGCTATGTGTAATTGCTATTTTTTTAATAACAACAAGAAAGCCTCAAAAATAACTCAGAGCAAATAGTATTATCTTTTATGCTAATGAAAATTTTTTGATGTCCCGCTATGAAAAGATAGAAACAAAGGTGCGCCCCGCCGAAAGTGCGAAGTGAGTATCTTTAGGTTTAACTATAACATATGTAAGGCCCGTTATAGTGGTGAAATATAATTAGAGCACATTGAGCTTAGCTAAAAGATTAATATTTTTTCATATAATTGTAATTGATGGAAAAAAAAGTTATATATGTTGAATCTTGTTGGGAACAGTTTAGTGAAAATTTTAAATATAGATATGTGTTTACAGGGGAAAATGAAAATACTCCAATTTTTTTTACAGGGGCCCGGGCAAAACTGACTGAAAATTTTTGAGATACATTAAAGGAGGGGGTAATATATTAAAAAACCTAGAGAGATTACAAAAGTTTACCCTTGATAAATTCCAATAAAATTTGGAAACCAGGAATTGCATGGATATACGTATAACATTCTTGGATATAGGTTTGGGAAGGCAAAAGTCCCCCAAACATGGAAAAATTTTTTTGGAAACCCCCTGAAAGTATCTGGAAAAATAGGACCGTAAGAAAAAGAGTTCTTTTTCAGAGCATGAAAGAAAACAGAGAGAAACCCACCTAAAGGGGGTGAAAAAAAAAGCGGGAACATCAGAAACCGAACAAACCAGAATGGTCAAAAAAATATATGAATATCATTGGAAACATTCATTTGGAATCGTAAACAAGGGAGTAAAGCACCATTTTCAAAAGGATAAAAAAAAAATAGTTCCTGGTGATTTTCATGTATGTACTACAGATAATTCCATTGATGTAACTCCCTATAATTCATCTCAGACCCATATCACACTACATGTTCGCAGAAATTAATGTAATTGGTTGAGCAGGCCCCTTGTTTTGGGCTCGGGAACCTATCTTATAGAAAAATTGCAACCCCATACGGCGCAAAACATTCTATGCTTACAAAATAAAGAACAAATCGTAAACATGAACTAAATATAAAAAAATTCAGTTTCTTTTTCAGACTTCAAAAATAAATAAAAGTTTTAGACTTGAGTTGTGGAACACAGATAAAAAGGGATGCTCAAACAGCACATGGTAGGTTTTATTTTGAAGGCTTTGCAATTCTGATTCAAAATGAGAAAATCCCCCCGGCCAATTTGAATGGGGATGCTACCAAGCCTGGACCTAAAAGATGATAGAGAAATCAAGCCTCCCAATATTGTCCTGTCCCCTAAAAAAGACATGCAAATGTTGCCAAAGTATTTTTTTTTTTCTTCATCGAAATTAGATCTTCACTTTCTGAGGATGCTTATACCTGGTTGGGTTGAACCCTTACTGCAAATAGGCCCGAGGTGAACGTCAGTTTTTTTTTATCCCCGGGAGCTGTCGGTAAAAGATAAAAGAATACTTTGTGTGATCCCACCCAAAATTCATCCCTTTATGTACCAGAATTATTTTCTAGCTAACCTTAATGGAGAACCCTGATCTTCCTCTCATCAAAACGATAAAAAGGGTAAACACACAGCTCTAATCACCATCAAAATGGGACTGACCACAAAAAGAACCGTGTAGCAAAGCATCTGGACAATAGCCTAAGGCTGTAGACTGCAGGGCACCTAGCTGTCACCCGAACGACAATAATATTCCATTGTGTATTTATCTTCATAAATCAATAAAGGATTTTTAGTTTCCAACTGTTCACTCATTTGCTCTTATAAACCTACAAAACTTTTAACATACCCGCTACAGAATATGAGAGTGGGAGAGCGAAACAAAACCTGGCCAATGGACAAACATGTTGGCATGTGTTACATTATCCTTATGAGAATGCCGAAGAAAGAACCTGAAAAGATGCAAAATACAGAATAGGCTTGTGTCCAGATCCTGGCAAGGAAGAAAGACAACAAACAGTAACTTAAACTTGGTAAATAACACTGATGGAGTTTTCAGGAAAAAAATGGCATGGATGATGTTAAGGAACCTACGTCACCAGAATATTTTAAAAGATTCTCCAGTATAAACATTGGTAACCAAATACATCCCCGAGGCCCTGCAACAACAAGACAACAAAGCTTTCAGTTCCCAAGCAATTGGGTAAAGGCCTAGAGTGAATTGAACCCTACAGAGCTCGTAGTAACGGTGACTACTAATTCTGGAACGAAATCAAGGAAAACAAATAGATCTTAATAGCATACTTTACCACTCTATGAGCATAAGTGATTCCCATACTATACATAGCCGGCAAAAAATGAATAGCAGCCAGGAAGGCAAAATGAGGTCTACAACTCTAGTTCCAGGTTTGAATTCCCAGGAAAAGTAATTCTAGAAACAACATGCAGCTGCAGGCAATATAATGATTAAATGGCGTACCTGAACAATACTCGTGGTATTGATCTCAAACACTTTGTATCAAACTAAAATGTATAATACTAATGCTGCTGCAATAAGGTTATGAGCATGGATTTTTGCAAAGGGCAGTGGAAGGAATCACATAAAGAGCGTGTGCATTGCACAAGAGACTACATATGATCCCTGCAAGAGGAAGATATGTATATGCACAAATTCTATTACTAACATTTTTGCATTATCAGAAAATGTAGGAAATGCAAAAGAAACAGACTAATAATAGAGCAATATTTTAATTAGGCTTATTTACAAACAAAACTCTATTGAACTCCACCAAATGTCACCCTTCCAGTACAGATCATAAAAAATAATGATGAAGCATAGGGCAGTCTCATGAGCCATGACAGTTAAAGAGGACATTCCTCTAGAAAAATGCCTTGAGGGATAACGCAATTATCAGCAGGCTTACAATTATATATTAGGTAGGGTGGACTATTTGACAACATTATTTTGGGTGGGGTTTTAGCCAATAAAAAACATCTTGTAGCAGGGCTTAAAATATGCAGAGACAAATAATAATATTGTCTCCATATCTGCTAAAGAGCACATGTATAGGAGAAAAAACCTAGGAAATACATGAGGCCAATCAGTAAGACCCTCTATGTTACCGAAAATATAAACATTTCAGTTTATGATTGTACCGGAAGCACAACGTATAAGGCATCTAATAGCCGACAATAACCCACTACACACAAGAGTTAAATGAAAAGCATCAGAGAGGTACAAGACACTATCCAAATCTGAGACATCAGGTGGAAAAGTCCAGCAGAACTCAATTTCCGGTATGTTTTGTGCCTGCACGCCAGGGGAAAAAATCTTATCAAAGGTAACAAAGAGCACAACGTGCGAGTGAATGATACAAAAGGCCAGAGCAAATTGCATTTAGATTTCGTATTAAAACCAGAGCAAATCAGCATATAGATTTATCGTAACAGGAAACATTAACATTGGGAGCTGAACGCACCAGACTCGTTCAATAAATAAAAGAACATCCATAGAGCTTAGATATAAGTGTATGTAGAAGATTGTTCATCAAGAAATCAGTACAGAATATGAGTAGAAGCATGACCAATCTCATGAGCCACGACAGTTAAAAGATAGCACAAACTTTCCTTGCTCATAAGCACATGCTACACTCATCGAAAACAAGATCAGTATATTAAGACATCTACTTTGACTGAATTCGGGGCCATGCATTGTTCATTCATCTTTTTCTAATGCAAGAAAACATTGAACTCGAAATCACAACAACGGTTGCAATATGGATACACATTGAGCGAGCCAACACTTCAAAGCATGGAAGAACATCGATCCTAAAATCAACATAATCGAATTGGTTGAAGCATACCACAAGTTACGCAGGGGAAGAAGATTCCCTTGCAAAATCATTATAATCCTGG
Organism: Microstegium vimineum; assembly: GCA_022036555.1. Taxonomy (NCBI): domain Eukaryota; kingdom Viridiplantae; phylum Streptophyta; class Magnoliopsida; order Poales; family Poaceae; genus Microstegium; species Microstegium vimineum. Next base: position 30,061,567 of record CM039124.1, on the reverse strand, counting down.
ATTGGATCAGCAGACCACATGAACAGAAATCAGACTACACTTAAGTGCGGGACGCCTACGGCATGGTACGCTTTTTTTTATATATCTATTGGTGATTAATCCTATATATCGGTGAAAGTTCTTTTGTGCTCACATGTATATGCCACAAATCGATGCAATGATAGTGCACTTTCTGTGCCTATAGAAGATGGTGAATGTGTGTCAGTCGGGATGACACATACAAAAGCAAACCAAACCTACAATTTGATGGTGTCGGAACGGAAGAGCAAAAATCGGTAAAACTGTTACAGCTGAACATGAGTTAAAGTTTCAGTTTTAATAAGCACAATACCCCTGATATGTGAGTACCGGAAAGAATTCAGAGCATGACGGGCTTTTGAGTCATACCGGCTGTTAGACAACATACTCTACATACTGGAATGGAAGAGCGTGAAACACTAAATTTCGTAACATCCTGATTACATAGTATGCGCAGATCTCCAGAAGCTACATCGACGAAGAACCATACGTTTTTTAGGAATAAAGAGGTGTCCGCATTAGGTAGGTGCTCTTTTACACATACTGCCAAAACCTGTTAATTATAGAAGGCTGAAAGGACCGTGATGCCTAAGAAGGAGGGGGAGTGTGTTGAATTAGGTCACTAAAAACTCTACTAAAAACTAAGCCTCTTTTGTTACGTTAGCAAACCTATGCAAAAGAAAGAAACAGATGTGCCACTATTGGTTTTGCTAAAGTGTTGCTATCTCTAACCGCAAAAGATCACAAGATAAACACAGTAAATGTGTAAGGTAAAGAGCAAGGTAGAGATGCAAACCGCCCTCCGACGATATCCGTATTTTTACCGAGTATCGAGAACGCGCAAGCTCACCCCAGAGTCCTCGTTGGAGCCCCTCGCGAGAAATCCCGCCAAGGCCAAGCTCCCCGGTCGGGTAACTTCCGTGGATAGCCTCGGGCTCTCCCCACGCGCAAGTGGGTCCTCCGATGTGCCTTCCGGCAAGCCTCTCCCGGATGCTCTCCCACCGTCTTCACTATCAACTTCCGGCCGAAACGCCGCGGGCCTTGTTCCCATCGGTACAAAGAATCCGGTACAAGCTTGGTGAGCGCAAGCACCCTTGATCTAGATTTACAAACCTCACTAACACTAGCTTACACCTAGAGGCAAGCGCAATGAGCAATGGTCTAACTAGTCTATGCACTAAAACAAACCACCAAAGAAACAAAAATAAAACCAAATCGCAAAGCACAAATGCTAATCACCAAGTGTATCACTAAGCTCTATGGCATATGAGACTCACTAGAATTGTGTATCAACACTGTTGGAATGTTTCCTCAAGTCTCCCTTTTTCATTTGGCCGGCCATGGGTGATTATATAGGCCCCAAGCCACATGGAGTCGTTGGAACCCGATCCCGCTCCTCTACGTAGCTCCGGACGGGCAGACAGCAGGGGGTCGGACCAAAGCCTGTGCGTCTCCGACCTTCCAACGTCGTCTTTGGCGCTGGCGGCTTGACTGATGGGTCCGGACGCTGACTATGGGCCAGATCAACATCCGGACAGCGTCCGGAGTCTCGCGCGCATCTGGAACCCTCCTACATAGAGTCCCGGACGCCACTGTTGGTACCGACCCCCGTGCTTCGGCTCAGCGTACCGGAGTCTTTCGAGCTCTCGGGTTCTTTCTCTGTGTGCGTACGGACTCTGGAGCCATTGGTCCGGACCCACAGTGTTTCATAGCGTCCGGAACCTGCTGAATTTCGCAAGACCAAACCTAGGCGTCCAGACCACACCACAAATGGTCCCGGACCCTCCTGTTTGCAGCGTCCGGAGTCCTTTCCATCAGTGTTTTCATCCGGGCTGATTCCCAAAAGTCCCGTACGCTCGCGCCTCGCATCCAGAAGACAAATCTTCGCGGTCTTCGCTCGGAGTAGGATTCCCATCTCCATGCTTGAACTATGCTTGATCTATTAGGTCTTCTATATGCTTCAAATGTCTTGCTTGCGGTGTTTCCTAAGTCAAAGCATGTTTCACCCTATTGGAACTACAAATAAAAAACATTTGCACAATACGTTAGTCCAATTTGGTTATATTGATCATCAGAACATCAAAAATCCAAACTATATGGGACATTGGGACCAAGTTCCTTCAACGCACATTTCATAAACGTCGTCCATAGCTGCATCCGGTCCTAAAATGATTAGACTTATTTCAGAAAGCACATATTTTGACATAAGTTGGGCAAGCTAGACCATCGCAGGAGCTGTCGAATAGGAAAGAGCGCGAAAGGAAGAGGACCACAACGCAAGTCGAGAAGGTGACTGATGACTGACATGGGCAAAAATCCGGTAAGGGTCCTCTTGGAGCACATAGCCGCACGGGTCGATCTACATACAAATCGCCGTGGAATGCCCCAAGTGGTCCTCGGCCGCCATCCCCTTCATCGCCTTCTCCCCAGACGGCGCGGGTCCCTCGCCACTGTCGCTCCCAGCTTTGTCCCTGAAGATCATGCCCCATTGGTTTTCGGTGATTCACGGCATATTAGAGATTATTATGGCCCTAAGCCGTGTGTTTTGCAGAGGCCTATGCGTAGCTTAGCCATAGTGATCAACAGGAATGTTATAACTTAGCCCCCCAAGATGGATAATCGTTTTCGATTTCAAAGAGACATAGAAGACCCTAGAATATAGGCTAAGTGTCATAAGGTGATGAAGGGCACTTAAAAATAGATAGGCTTCATTTGATCTTTGGCCGTACTATAAAGAGGCTGAGATTAGTAGCTTGACTTAGGAAAGCTTCATGACTTGGGTGTGGTGCACACTTGACTTCCTTAGCTCTAAGCAGCCTAAAGGATCAGATGCCCAGAGGGGGGGTAATTGGGCTTGTTTTAATTTCAAAGCAAATATAAAAAACCCTATCAAAATGCCAATTCACCCCCTAGTCCTACCGTCGTGGTCCTAATAAAGCGGTAGGCAGCGATTTTTTCCCGAGTGTACGACACACCCCCCTAGTCCTCGTTGGAGCACCCGCAAGGTATCGCTCCCCCTCTAACCCGCGCAAGGTAGAGTGTGAAGGCATACGAGGTTGCTACCTTAGCCGAAACAAAACTTTTCGACCTCATAACCAGATCTACATGCTAGTTACAGGGTACGGGCTAAACCAACTAGAAACGCGCAGGAGCATGCGTAAGACACGACTTGATGTAGTCGTGCGCAGTCGCAGCATGCAGTGCAGTTGCGTGCTCCGCCGTCTCAACGTCCCTTCGCGCGGGCTCGTCCTTGTTGCTCCAGATGCAGCACCTCCGAGGAATCCCACACGTGCAGGGAGGAACGTTGCGCCTCCGACTGCTAGGTCTGCGAGGAGCCAAAGGCGCAGTCGTGGAGGCGACGGCGGCTGCCAAACAAGCGTGGATCAATACGCCCCCACGCCCACCCCTTGCTTATATAGGCGTCCTAACGGCATCCCACGTGGAGCCATTAGAAACCCAAAGCCTAGTACTCATTCGGGTCCAACCGAATTAGGCTTCCAACCCCTAAGCGTGCGACCTATGGGCTCACGCATACATAACATGGGCCCAAGTACTCTTAACTCGACCAATAGTTGATAGCGCCTCTAGCAAGCGTTTCCAACTCCTATGTATATCGCTATGTATCATATCAGACGAACCACTATGACCATGTACAAGTTATTCCCCTCGCCACTCCGATATATGGATCAACTCGTGGGTTAACACTAACCCAAGCTGCCATGCATTGTTGATCCAATCACTATTGAGTGATCAGTGATATCTCTCACACAAAGAGAGGGGCAAATTCCATCTTGATTGTCTATGTCCTCCATAGCATGTTTCCCAACCACACCAAGGACCACCTTTATAACTACCCAATAACGGAGTACGTTTGATAGTCCTCTAAGTAGATTCGTTTCACCATTCTTGAGTACCATACCACAATCTCAGGTCTAAGGACATAACATACATGACATGAATAGAGACTTTCTCATTGTTGGGTCAGGTCCAGCCCTACCTGTCTCACTAGGCCCACCATAATAGTTTTGACATCACTATGGTCTATGACTTGTGAAACATAGCCATCAACTAATACATGGCGGTCTACTATTCAAGTGTGCTCTTACAAGAATGGCCGGACGCAGGGACAACTACTA